>WNWK01015802.1:0-46690 GCA_009830355.1 Cherax destructor | reverse complement strand
CTGTTTTGTTTCCTCTGCGATTTCCGCTCATAGTATCACAAATGAAGCTATGGGGGAAAGGCTTTTTCCTTTAGTTGGTTGGCGTTGTCTGCAGCCGGGCGATGTTTGGGTTTGCGGGGCTGTCTTCCTTAGATCTTAAATTTTTTTAAAGGGTTTTGGGGTAGCATTTCTAGTATTCTTGGGTCATTATGTGATCTACGTGGGTTTGTGCAGTTGTACCTTCAATTAGGCCATCACAAGCTTTGATGAGCGCTGAGTTTTTTGGAGAATAAGGGCTGCTAGGATGCTGCCTCTGCCGCTGCCGCTTCAATGTCTCATTTATCAAGTGTCTCATTTATCAACCTGTCTGTTTTCTAAAGTATTTATGCAAATACTATCATCTTCGTTTTCTTGTTTACAAGTGAACCTAAAATTGCTTCTTCAGCAATATATAACCTGAAATTGATGATTAAATACTTCATAATAATGGGTGTTTCCTCGTGAGCACAAGTTAACAGTACATGTGATGGAGTGTTCGTGAGTTTCGTGGATAATATATATTAGGTTGTTGAGCTGAACATTCCATAACATAGGAAAAGGCAATTCATAAAATACACTAACTCCTCGTTAAGAGCGGTCGTAAGAGACAGACTTTAAAATTAAGCTTTTTTGAGGTGAAGATTTAATCGACATATTAAAGAATGATACCACTATGTGGTATCATTCTTTAGTGTTATTACTGTAATGATGTTTGGAGTCATTCAGTGACTGATGCCACATAGTGAAGAGGAGAAGTCGGATATCTTTTGTTTCTTCTTTGTTATGCTCGACTAAATAAAAGGTAAATATTTATGTGTTCAATTTTAATAAATATTGAAGGATCCATCTCTTGGAACATTCTACTTTTCCTACCACACATTCCTTGTACCTTAATATATATACATTATGTAAAATGGAACACGTATTTTAAAAGATTCACTGATGATTTAAGAATGCGATTAATATGAAATATTAGATAAAAGGTATTAAAAGTTAGAGGTATCTAATAGTCAAGTGTGCTTGTCAACAATTACGTTTCATTAACTTCATCCAGATCCTCAGAGCTCTGACCCATATCCATGATACAACATGATACAACAAGCATTATTCCTCTGAACTACTGTAATAGAAAACATTCTGCTCTGGGGCCCTTAGTTACTGTGATGAGTCGTTTTTTCTAATTCCATCAGGAACGTAGATGAGGTCGTTCCCATGTGTTGAGGATCTCTGAACCAATGGGAACAAACGTGATGAGCAAGTTCGCTTTACTTTCCAGACTGTTGGGTCTCCAAGAAAATTGACATCTGCTTTTCTTCACACCTGTACTGTCGACAGGTATCCGCCAGTGTGGACATGCAACGTGTACTACCACCTTCTACCCATACCATCTGTCCAAGTGTGCAAAGGAATTCCTTCTGGACGCTTTAGACTGCTGTTAGATGTGCATAACTGAGGCAGATACCATATTGCTGAGCATCCAGATGAGGCAGGGATTCAGATGATGGCATTGTTACCCACTTCCTCCCTTGTCATCTTTTCCTCGGCTCATGACACCGAATCTGAGTTCGGCGATGTTATGGGTAGTAAGGCGAAGTGCAACACCAGTAAGAATGCTATGCAGGTCGAGGCGCGTGCCTAGAGAAGAGTCGGGGTCGGCCAACTGTAAAGCCTGCATGAGAAGCTATCATTGCTAGGATGTGAGCTCTGTCATTCCTAGGGGGGCAATGGTTGACGTATCAGGCACCACAGGTCTCACTGCAATTATTGTTTGTTGGTTGAGTAAGACAATATCACATTTAGGCGGGTTAAGGACGAGTCACATTACAGGTCACAGTGTAAACTCCTGATTAAGAACTGTTAGAATGACTTTCGTATCCGCTATTGTGCCATCATCCAGGAATCAGAAACTTTAAAATGAATATAATAATGACAATATTTATTTTCTTAGAGTACAGTATGCAACTGATTTAGGATTAATTGACATGACTGGCATTAATCGACATGACTGGCATATTTTACAGCAACCGTCTAGTTATACACAGCATTTCATTTAGCATTAAAATTAATTGATAACACCTGATTGATTATATAATTAGATTAGTTTACTAGAATGCTATAGTTAGCAATATTTGACATTTTAGGTAACGATTTGGTGTATGATTTATTTTATTTTAAGATATACTATAAAAAAAATTGTATAATATTTGTAGTGAAAAATATTAAAACAGAACATGTTTTTGGTTATTACATATGGTTAAAAATGTTGATGATAATGGAGACAACAGTATGAATATTAATCATTTTGACCATCTCAAAACTATTTTTTTTCAAGATTGATGGATTGATGATATTACCTTTACTTCGTCCCTACTTATTCTGTCTCCATATTTAGTCTCCTCTATATTTAAGTGAAGACGCCTACAGTGAAGACGAAACGTTTCAACAATGAAGATACCCGAGTGTTGCACATGTGTCTAACTCATCTACTTGTCGATAATGTATACCATTTTCATAATTATGTCATTTAATAGGATTGAGGGTTGATAAGTTGGGCTTTAACATAATATATCTGGGCAGAATTAAGGTGAGATTAAAGAGTGGTAGACAGAGAACCTTTCATATTTTCTGGAAAAGGGTTTCAAGTTTTTTGGGCTCTTTGTTTGCATGGAATTCCATAATAGGTTCAGTCTAACCATACCACGGGTGGGATTCGAACCCGCGGTCAGAGAGTCTGAAAACTCCAGACCGTCGCGTAAGCCACTGGGCCAGCTAGCTTCAATAAGTTTCATCCAACTAGGTAGCATAAATTAATCAACGAATCTCAGCATGGTTTTACAAAAGGGCGTTCCTGCCTTACAAATTTAATAACTTTTTTCACTAAGGTGTTTGAGGAGGTAGATCATGGTAATGAATATGATGTTGTGTATATGGACTTCAGTAAGGCTTTTGATAGAGTCCCACATCAGAGACTATTGAGGAAAATTAAGGCACACGGAATAGGAGGAGAAATTTTTTCCTGGATAGAGGCATGGTTGACAAATAGGCAGCAGAAAGTTTGCATAAATGGGGAGAAATCAGAGTGGGGAAGTGTCACAAGCGGTGTTCCACAGGGGTCGGTATTGGGACCCTTGTTGTTCACAATCTACATAAACGACATAGAGGAGGGAATAAATAGCGACAAAAGCAAGTTTGCTGATGACACCAAAATAGGCCGTCCAATTCATTCAAATGAGGACATTAGAGCACTCCAGGAAGATTTGAATAGACTGATGCAGTGGTCGGAGAAGTGGCAGCTGCAGTTTAATATAGATAAATGCAAAGTTCTAAATATTGGACAGGACAATAACCATGCCACATATAAACTAAATAATGTAGATCTTAATACTACTGATTGCGAAAAGGATTTAGGAGTTCTGGTTAGCAGTAATCTAAAACCAAGACAGCAGTGCATAAGTGTTCGCAATAAAGCTAACAGAATCCTTGGCTTCATATCAAGAAGCATAAATAATAGGAGTCTTCAGGTTGTTCTTCAACTCTATATATCCTTGGTTAGGCCTCATCTAGATTATGCTGCACAGTTTTGGTCACCGTATTACAGAATGGATATAAATGCTCTGGAAAACGTACAAAGGAGGATGATTAAGTTGATTCCATGTATCAGAAATCTTCCCTATGAGGATAGACTGAGGGCCCTGAATCTGCACTCTCTAGAAAGGCGTAGAATTAGGGGGGATATGATTGAGGTGTATAAATGGAAAACAGGAATAAATAAAGGTGATGTAAATAGCGTGCTGAAAATATCTAGTATTGACAGGACTCGCAGCAATGGCTTTAAGTTGGATAAATTCAGATTCAGGAAGGATATAGGAAAGCATTGGTTTGGTAATAGAGTTGTCGATGAGTGGAACAAACTCCCGAGAACAGTTATAGAGGCTAAAACGTTGTGTAGTTTTAAAAAATAGGCTAGATAAATATATGAGTGGGTGCGGGTGGTTGGGAGTTGGACCTGACTGGTTTGTGCTACTAGGTCAGATGCCGTGCTCCTTCCTAAGTGAATGTAACCTGACCTGGCTGGGTCGGGGCATTGGCTTAAGCCGGTGGGAGACTTGGACCTGTCTCGCATGGGCCAGTAGGCCTGATGCAGTGTTCCTTCTTTCTTATGTTCTTATGTATATTTCTACACCTTGGATGAATCTTATTGGAGCTAGCTGGCCCAGTGGCTTACGCGACGGTCTGGAGTTTTGAGACTCTCTGACCGCGGGTTCGAACCCCACCCGTGGTATGGTTTGTTTGCAATCGTGTCATTACGATTTCGTGAGTCAGGTTTAGTCTAATGAGGTACATATTTCTTGCATTGTGTCTGTGTTCTATTGGAGCTCTGCAGGAAGAGTCAGAATGATGAGTTGATATTCGAACTAAGTGACCAATATATGTGTTTATAAAGTGCACAACAGTTGGTATAAATATTTCATAAGTTGAGTTAGTTAAGACGTTAGTGAGAGGGAGTATTGTCTGGATCCTGATTGACTGATTATTCTAGTGGGGGATTTATGTTAGGTAACAATGGGTTTTAGGTGATTTGCTGTTGTTCACAGGTCAATTTTATAGTGAAATATGTATGTACTATACAGAATAGAACTGGGGGGGGGGAGAGGATCCCATTGCTGAACACCCTTCGATGAAGCCACTTTATGTCCTCTAAACAGAACCACTGACTCCTCGCTGAGTCCAGCTGAAACGAAAGAGACGAGACTAGAGAAATGAGCTTGAATGCCTGCTAATATCACGACTCTTTACAGTAGGTTAAATGCATTCTTGAATTCTAGTGTTAATACCACTTTATCTTTAGGCTTCGTGTGACTTTTTATGCCAAAAACAAAGTGGGCTGATATTATATACTAAAGTAACTAATATTGACATTATCTCCACAACTGACTAACACAATAGATAAGCATTCGTTCAAATTTATTTATATTTGGTTAATATTTTTTGATGAGTTCTCCTTAAAACTATTAGCACTAACTAGTTGCAACTCATTTTGAAGCGTACACATTAGCAAAATTAAAAACACTTTGTTACAACATATTTTGATACGATAGTATTAAACAAATTATCAACAACATCGTTTTCAAAGACTGCACACACACACACTGCATTATATCAGGTAGGCTCAAATTTGCTAGAGTGGGTTGAACCAGGATATAATATTCGTGGTGAAATATACATCGTTTAATCTAAACTACATAATATGGCCAGTATTATTTAAAATTGGAATGTAGTATCATAGTGTTTGTGATTACCAACGATGATGTAATTGTATGCGACTTTACAAATTGCAATGCAAATTGAAAGGCTTAATTGAGTAATTCAGAAGCATCAACTTTTTTGCTTTGTAACAACTCTGTCAATCAGTTAATTACTTCCCTAATACGATGCAACTCACAAATCGATACTCAATATACTCAGGTGATAAAGATGTAAATAAAATCATGGAGGAACACTGCAGAAGGCCTACTGGCCCACAAAGGGCAGGTCCTCAATCAAAACCATAATTGTAATGCAATGTTACTATTCACTACGATAATAAGATGACTCCTAACTTCAGAGATGCTAATTTGTAACACATTCGTAGGAATACTACGATTAAAAACTGAATTCACGTTTATGTAAACATTGTTACAGGCACAGTATGTCATATTGATTTATGACTAAAAAGAGACGAAAAACATAAAAAGTTAAAAAATAACTAAAAATTAGGTCATCTTAAATGATAATATTGTTAATAATACTTACTTGGAAAACGTTAAGCATAAATAAAATGAAGAAAGAAAAGCAAAAATCACGAAAATATATTAGATTTAAGAAAGAATTAAAAAAAAATATGAAACGTAGATATTGAAAGAATATGAGAATTTCTGACAACGTAAAATATTTCCACGGATTTTCTTTAAATATGTAAGATTAAAGACAAATAATTAAGTTAAAAATGAAGCAAGAATAGAGGAGTGACAAAAGGATGACTTATAGCAATAACAAGAGTATTTTTTTTACCTACCGGTGTTTTGTTAAGTTGTCATTATTGAAGTTAAAGGCAATATTATTCTTAGAACTTTTTACATAAATATAAAAATGACAAAAATATTTACGAAAACGTCAATCTCATTTCAATAAAACATCAAGATAAATCGAATATAAATCAGTCAACTGGAAGAGACGAAATGTCCCCTAAAACATTTGATAAAACATTCAAAAAAACAATGATTGAAGGAATTAGTTAAATGGAAAGGTGTAGGTTCTTGACAAATTACATGCAACTCTTATAAATATATAACATAGGAGGTAGAAATTGTTCTCTGATCTCTGGGACTAGACCTTGAAGTTGATAATACATAACACAAGTGTCACTCAAGATGGAGGTCCCGGTAACAGGCAGTTACTGTCACTCAAGACTGAGATCCCAGTAACAAGTGCTGACTGTCACTCAAGGTGGAGATCCCAGTAACAAGTGCTGACTGTCACTCAAGACTGAGATCCCAGTAACAAGTGCTGACTGTCACTCAAGGTGGAGATACCAGTAACAAGTGCTGACTGTCCCTCTAGGCGGAGATACCAGTAACAAGTGCTGACTGTCACTCAAGACGGATATCCAAGTAACAAGTATTGACTGTCACTCAGCTCAAAACACAGTTACTGTCACTGACCACAGAACATAATAACTGTCACTGACTGTCACTCAGCACAGAACACAACTATCACTGACTGTTACTCAGCACAGAACACAGTAACTGTCACTCAGCACAGAACACAGTAACTGTCACTCAGCACAGAACACAGTAAATGTCACTCAGTACAGAATACAATAACTGTCACTAACTGTCACTTAGCACAGAACACAGTAACTGTCACTCAGCACAGAACACAACTATCACTGACTGTTACTCAGCACAGAACACAGTAACTGTCACTCATTACAGAACACAATAACTGTCAATAACTGTCACTCAGCACAGAACACAGTAACTGTCACTCAGCACAGAACACAGTAACTGTCACTCAGCACAGAACACAACTGTCACTCAGTACAGAACAGAGTAACTGTCACTCAGCACAGAACACAGTAACTGTCACTCAGTACAGAACACAGTAACTGTCACTCAGTACAGAACACAGTAACTGTCACTCAGTACAGAATACAATAACTGTCACTAACTGTCACTCAGCACAGAACACAGTAACTGTCACTCAGCACAGAACACAGTAACTGTCACTCAGCACAAAACACAGTAACTGTCACTCAGGGCAGAACAGAGTAACTGTCACTCAGCACAGAACACAGTAACTGTCACTCAGCACAGAACACAGTAACTGTCACTCAGCACAGAACACAGTAACTGTCACTCATTACATAACACAATAACTGTCACTAACTGTCACTCAGCACAGAACACAGTAACTGTCACTCAGCACAGAACACAGTAACTGTCACTCAGCACAGAACACAATAACTGTCACTCAGTACAGAACAGAGTAACTGTCACTCAGTACAGAACACAGTAACTGTCACTCAGCACAGAACACAGTAACTGTCACTCAGTACAGAACACAGTAACTGTCACTCAGTACAGAACAGAGTAACTGTCACTCAGCACAGAACACAGTAACTGTCACTCAGTACAGAACACAGTAACTGTCACTCAGTACAGAACAGAGTAACTGTCACTCAGCACAGAACACAGTAACTGTCACTCAGCACAGAACACAGTAACTGTCACTCAGCACAGAACACAGTAACTGTCACTCAGCACAGAACACATTAACTGTCACTCAGCACAGAACACAGTAACTGTCACTCAGCACAGAACACAGTAACTGTCACTCAGTACAGAACACAATAACTGTCACTAACTGTCACTCAGCACAGAACACAGTAACTGTCACTCAGTACAGAACACAATAACTGTCACTAACTGTCACTCAGCACAGAACGCAGTAACTGTCACTCAGCACAGAACACAGTAACTGTCACCCAGTACAGAACACAATAACTGTCACTAACTGTCACTCAGCACATAACACAGTAACTGTCACTCAGCACAGAACACAATAACTGTCACTAACTGTCACTCAACACAGAACACAATAACTGTCACTAACTGTCACTCAGCACAGAACACAGTAACTGTCACTCAGCACAGAACACAGTAACTGTCACTCAGTACAGAACACAATAACTGTCACTAACTGTCACTCAACACAGAACACAATAACTGTCACTAACTGTCACTCAACACAGAACACAGTAACTGACACTCAGCACAGAACACAATAACTGTCACTAACTGACACTCAGCACAGAATACAATAACTGTCACTAACTGTCACTCAACACAGAACACAGTAACTGTCACTCAGCACAGAACACAATAACTGTCACTAACTGTCACTCAGCACAGAACACAGTAACTGTCACTCAGCACAGAACACAGTAACTGTCACTCAGTACAGAACACAATAACTGTCACTCAACACAGAACACAATAACTGTCACTAACTGTCACTCAACACAGAACACAGTAACTGACACTCAGCACAGAACACAATAACTGTCACTAACTGTCACTCAACACAGAACACAGTAACTGTCACTCAGCACAGAACACAGTAACTGTCACTCAGCACAGAACACAATAACTGTCACTAACTCTCACTCAGCACAGAACACAGTAACTGTCACTCAGCACAGAACACAGTAACTGTCACTCAGTACAGAACACAATAACTGTCACTAACTCTCACTCAGCACAGAACACAATAACTTTCACTAACTGTCACTCAACACAGAACACAGTAACTGTCACTCAGCACAGAACACAGTAACTGTCACTCAGCACAGAACACAGTAACTGTCACTCAGTACAGAACACAATAACTGTCACTAACTCTCACTCAGCACAGAACACAATAACTGTCACTAACTGTCACTCAACACAGAACACAGTAACTGTCACTCAGCACAGAACACAGTAACTGTCACTCAGCACAGAACACAGTAACTGACACTCAGCACAGAACACAATAACTGTCACTAACTGTCACTCAACACAGAACACAGTAACTGTCACTCAGCACAGAACACAATAACTGTCTCTGACTCTCGGTTTCAGAGGATAAGGTGTTTATAAAGTACAAATATTAGAAACAGTGACTACAAAACAATTGCGACTTACGCAGCACAGCAGCTTGTGGCTCCACCAGACTTTTTCACCACTGACCACATGAACGTTGCCCATGTGTGTGTTCCAACATTAAAAACCTCTGCATGAGCAGTTCATGCACAGTGATCTGTGAAGAATGTTCACCAATAATTATTATTTTTATTAACACATCGGCCGATTCCCACCAAGGCAGGGTGGCCCGAAAAAGAAAAACTTTCATCATTATTCACTCCATCACTGTCTTGTCAGAGGCGTGCTTTACACTACAGTTATAAAACTGCAACATTAACACCACTCCTTCAGAGTGCAGACACTGTACTTCCCATCTCCAGGACTTAAGTCCGGCCTGCTGGTTTCCCTGAATCCCTTCATAAATGTTACTTTGCTCACACTCCAACAGCACGTCAAGTATTAAAAAACATTTGTCTCCATTCACTCCTATCACATACGCTCACACATGCTTGCTGGAAGTCCAAGCCCCTGGCACACAAAACCTCCTTTTCCCCCTCCCTCCAACCTTTCCTAGGCCGACCCCTACCCCGCCTTCCCTCCACTACAGATTTATACACTCTCGAAGTCCTTCTACTTTGTTCCATCCTCCAATAATATAAATAAAAAAATGCCATAAACAAATTTTTCTTTAGCACACTACAGTAAACTAATTTGGGAATTGATCCCATTGGACACCAATGGAAATAAGGTAATCTACACATGTTGCTACGTATGATTATTTATGTAAGTTTATTTATGTGTACCTATAACAGAATAAACAAACTTCCTTACTTAATTCCTTCTTGCCACAGATCATAAAGAATTAACGAGGCCTAATCCCAGACAAATGCCTCACAGGCTAACCCTGTGAGACATTTTTTTTATCAGGCATTAACAATACGAGAGTACCAGGGTCCGCATGCACAGGATACCTCCCAGGGAAAACTGTTATGAGCAGCAATGTTTACCTGTATGAGGAATAGACAGGATCACGACATTCCTGGGCAGAACGAACTACCCTCCCATTAGTAAAAAAAAAAAAAATAAACGAAAAAACTGCGACTGAGAAGCAAGAAATAGACAGTATTCACACTAGAGACCAGCACACTGGTTCACACTAGAGACCAGCACACTGGTTCACACTAGAGACCAGCACACTGGTTCACACTAGAGACCAGCACACTGGTTCACACTAGAGGTCAGCACACTGGTTCACACTAGAGACCAGCACACTGGTTCACACTAGAGACCAGCACACTGGTTCATATAAGAGACCAGCACACTGGTTCACACTAGAGACCAGAACACTGGTTCACACTAGAGACCAGCACACTGGTTCACACTAGAGACCAGCACACTGGTTCATATTAGAGACCAGCACACTGGTTCAGAATAGAGAACAGCACACTGGTTCATATTAGAGAACAGCACACTGGTTCACACTAGAGACCAGCACACTGGTTCACACTAGAGACCAGCACACTGGTTCACACTAGAGACCAGCACACTGGTTCACACTAGAGACCAGCACACTGGTTCACACTAGAGACCAGCACACTGGTTCACACTAGAGACCAGCACACTGGTTCACACTAGAGACCAGCACACTGGTTCACACTAGAGAACAGCACACTGGTTCACACTAGAGACCAGCACACTGGTTCACACTAGAGACCAGCACACTGGTTCACACTAGAGACCAGCACACTGGTTCACACTAGAGACCAGCACACTGGTTCACACTAGAGACAAGCACACTGATTCACACTAGAGACCAGTACACTGGTTCACACTAGAGACCAGCACACTGGTTCACACTAGAGACCAGCACACTGGTTCACACTAGAGACCAGCACACTGGTTCACACTAGAGACCAGCACACTGGTTCACACTAGAGACAAGCACACTGATTCACACTAGAGACCAGTACACTGGTTCACACTAGAGACCAGCACACTGGTTCACACTAGAGACCAGCACACTGGTTCACACTAGAGACCAGCACACTGGTTCACACTAGAGACCAGCACACTGGTTCACACTAGAGACCAGCACACTGGTTCACACTAGAGACCAGCACACTGGTTCACACTAGAGACCAGCACACTTGTTCACACTAGAGACCAGCACACTGGTTCACACTAGAGACCAGCACACTGGTTCACACTAGAGACCAGCACATTGGTTCACACTAGAGACCAGCACACTGGTTCACACTAGAGACCAGCGCACTGGTTCACACTAGAGACAAGCACACTGATTCACACTAGAGACCAGTACACTGGTTAACACTAGAGACCAGCACACTGGTTCACACTAGAGACCAGCACACTGGTTCACACTAGAGACCAGCACACTGGTTCACACTAGAAACCTGCACACTGGTTCACACTAGAGACCAGCACACTGGTTCACACTAGAGACCAGCACACTGGTTCACACTAGAGACAAACACACTGATTCACACTAGAGACCAGTACACTGGTTCACACTAGAGACCAGCACACTGGTTCACACTAGAGACCAGCACACTGGTTCACACTAGAGACCAGCACACTGGTTCACACTAGAGACTAGCACACTGGTTCACACTAGAGACCAGCACACTGGTTCACACTAGAGACAAGCACACTGATTCACACTAGAGACCAGTACTCTGGTTCACACTAGAGACCAGCACACTGGTTCACACTAGAGATCAGCACACTGGTTCACACTAGAGACCAGCACACTGGTTCACACTAGAGACCAGCACACTGGTTCACACTAGAGACCAGCACACTGGTTCACACTAGAGACAAGCACACTGATTCACACTAGAGACCAGTACACTGGTTCACACTAGAGACCAGCACACTGGTTCACACTAGAGACCAGCACACTGGTTCACACTAGAGACCAGCACACTGGTTCACACTAGAGACCTGCACACTGGTTCACACTAGAGACCAGCACACTGGTTCACACTAGAGACCAGCACACTGGTTCACACTAGATACCAGCACACTAGTTCACACTAGAGACCAGCACACTGGTTCACACTAGAGACCAGCACACTGGTTCACACTAGAGACCAGCATATATCAATAGTTATTTGTGCGTCTTGGTAGCGGGAATGCAATGATAAGGCTTCGGAGCCTTCTTACTTTATTAGGAATAAAGTGTGGAGTCCACAGGCTGTGTGTTAGTGGCCATGGCCAGGGTGGGCCATGCGCCTTGCGAGGGAGAGAGGGAGAACGCCTGTTGTCTGAGTGATGCCTGTGCGCCAAGTGAGAACGAAACATGGTGGCGCTGACTGAAGTGAGTATGCCTATTCGTGGAAGCACAAGCATGGCGTGAAATATAAACTCAGCTGGCAGACAGCATGGGCTGTCTATGCAGACAGTACAGGCTGTCTACATCGCTCGGTCACGCACCCATGGTCGACCCTGACCATGACTGGCAGTAAAAAAAACTGGTCTCTCTCTTGCAAGAACAGGTCACAGAACACGAAAGAAAAACACATATATATATACATAAACATATGGACATAGAAAAAAAAACTTCCTCCAGAGAGGGAAGAAAAAAAAGGTGTGCTTCATGGTCTAATGCAGTGAGCGTCGATGCAGCAATGCACGCCTTCCTGTGTCTGGACAGATACTGCAACACTGGAGACATCGCTGCGGCTGAGCTGTGACGTAACAGGGTACGGTCTCCTCTGGGACGGTGAAGCAGACATCGTAGTAGTCGCTGCAGGGTTCACTCAACCTGGGGCACAACCTGCTGGTGCTCTCGAGTGAGGCGTCGTCAGTAGTCGCAACAGGACAGGACTGGCAAACGACTCAGGAGGACATTCCTCGAGTGGTACTGTCACTGCTGGCGAGTGTGGAGTGAGTCGTGACAGGGACGATTCGACGAAACATCTGGAGGTCGTAACAGCATACTCCTTACTGCAGTGAGGGGGCTAGCAGTCAAAGTGACATCATGTTTGTGCAGGTTGCTCACTGAAGTTGTGACACAAGGCTGACAGTCGCCTGCCGACAGGCTTAACTGCGGCTTGACGAGTGTCACTCTCTCGACAGTTGAAGCTACAGCAGAAGATGGTCTAAGCGTCCCCAGACTGGTCTTCTACAATAACTGCAGTCTGACGATCAGAAGGTGAAGTGGAACGGGTCTTGATGGGAGAATCGTCGCGGGTACGATTCAGCAGAGACATCTACGAGCGGCGAACAATAAGAGCTTTCTGTACAAGGGGCTCGACGCTCGTAACTGACGCCTGGACTGACAAATGTCAGCTGTCAAGCTGACAAAGTAACACACAGGTGCTACATAGGACACACGAGAAACTGCACACACATATTGCGGTACAACATGGCTTACTAGGAAATGACGCTTTTATGTAAAAACATCGACACTAAGCAATACACGAACATGTGAGAACACTGACTGAGAGGAAGTAATGAACACTCGACTTTCAAACTTCTCGACAATAATGCAAATAACATGCTCACTGTGAAACTACAGCACTCGGGACATATGGGGATGTCAGGTGTGACGTCGTGAGGTGATATCATGGGGTTACATCACGAGGTGACGTCAGCAGACGTCACGCGGTGACGTCGTGGAGTGACGTCGTGAGGGATGTCATGAGGTGACATCGCGAGTGACGTCAGGCAGACGTCGTGGGTGACGTCAGTGGAGTCGGGCAGCATCGTGGTGAAGTCATGGGTTGATGCGGGCGACAGACCACCGCGTGGCTTGGGAGGTCTGGCTTGGTAACCCACATGGCTTGGTCACACCCCACGTGGCTTGCTGATCCACGTGGCTTGGTGATCTCGTGGCTTGTAGATCCACGTGGCTTGGTGATCACTCGGATACACAGCTCTGGCAAGAATTCATAAGGAAATTCACAGCAGAGAGAGTGAGACGAGTGGTTAGTGAGTGTAAGGCGAGCGTGAGTGTTATGGTAGAGTTTGGGTGAGTAGGCGAGGAACCCGGCCGTTCCCACCTACCCACAAACTCGGGGAGGAATACACTCACACTGGATGCAGAAATCACCACAAACTCACCTCTGACTTGCTGAAATAACTGTGCTGAGCTGAACAACAACAGCAGAACATGCTGGAAAGGCTGAGCATGTGACTGAGAATTAGGCAAATTTCAGCCCGGATTCTGCTTGTCCCTGTGTCTGGTTGCTGAGATTTGCAGACACAACATCAGGATAACTCGTTGAGAGACGGATGCTTCTTGTGTAAGGTGATGAAGTGAAGATGACTTCATTCTTCTTCCTTCCCTCTCGAGCAACACAACTGCTGCGAGGCACCGCTGTCACCATTTATAACAATAGTTATTTGTGCGTCTTGGTAGCGGGAATGCAATGATAAGGCATCTGAGGCTTCTTACTTTATTAGGAAAAAAGTGTGGAGTACACAGGTTGTGTGTTAGTGGCCATGGCCCGGGTGGGCCATGCGCCTTGCGAGGGAGAGAGGGAAAACGCCTGTTGTCTGAGTGATGCCTGGGCGCCAAGTGAGAAAGAAACATGGTGGCGCTGACTGAAGTGAGTATGCCTATTCGTGGAAGCACAAGAATGGCGCGAAATATGAACTCAGCTGGCAGACAGCATGGGCTGCCTATGCAGACAGTACAGGCTGTCTACAAACACACTGGTTCACACTAGAGACCAGCAAACTTGTTCACACTAGAGACCAGCAAACTTGTTCACACTAGAGACCAACACACTGGTTCACACTGGAGAGCTGCTCACACTGCTTCACATTGGAGAGCTTCTCACACTGGTTCACACTTCAGAGCAGTACACTGGTTCACACTAGAGATCAGCACACTGATTCCCACTAGAGACCAGCACACTGGTTCCCACTAGAGACCAGCACACTGGTTCACACTAGAGACTAGCACACTGGTTCACACTAGAGACCAGCACACTGGTTCACACTAGAGACCAGCACACTGGTTCACACTAGAGACCAGCACACTGGTTCACACTAGAGACCAGCACACTGGTTCACACTAGAGACCAGCACACTGGTTCACACTAGAGACCAGCAAATTTGTTCACACTACAGAGCAGCACACTGGTTCACACAACAGAGCAGCATACTGGTTCACACTAGGGAGCTGTTCACACTAGTTCACTCTACAGAGCAGCACACTGGTTTACACTAGAGCAGCACACTGGTTCACACTACAATGCAGCACACACTGGTTCACACTACAGAGCAGTAGACACTTGTTCACACTACATAGCAGCACACAGGTCAACACTGCAGAGCAGCACACTGGTTCACACTACAGACCAGCACACACTGGTTCACTTTACAGAGCAGCACACACTGGTTCACACTACAGAGCATCACACACTGGTTCAAACTACAGACTAGCACACACTGGTTCACTCTACAGAACAGCACACACTGGTTTACACTACAGAGCAGCACACACTGGTTCACACCACTGAGCCCAACACACTAGTTCATACTACAAAACAACACACACTGGTTCACACTACAGAGCAAAAGTGAGTGGTTCACACTTCAGAGTGGCTCACACTGGTTCACACTGATGAGAAGCATACACACTGTTTCACACTACAGACCAGCAGACTCTGGTTCACACTACAGAGCAAAACACTGGTTCACATTAAAGAGACCAACACACTGGTTCACACTACAGAGCAGTAAACACACTGGTTCACACTGCAGAGCAGCATACACTGGTTCACCCTGCTCTGCAGCACACATCGGTTTGGTTCACACTACAGCAGCAAGCACTGGTTCACACTACAGACCAGCACACACTACAGACCAGCACACATCAACTGGTTCACTTTACAGAGCAGCACACACTGGTTCACACTACAGAAGCAAACACTGGTTCACACTACAGACCAGCACACACCAACTGGTTCACTGATTAGAGAAACCTACAATTGTTGCCTTCAGAGCAACAGCGTTGACCCCTGAAACCCTCTCCAGGTATACTCTCCTGAAGATAACAATTCTCCTCACTGTCACAAAGAAAATATGTCAACCTAGAAAACCTTTAAGCAACAAGGTGTGGATCTAGTTTAGAGAAACAGTGTCACTGGCAATGAAATGAAGAATCGCTGACATTTAACACATAGTAAAATGCATAGCAAATCATCAGTATTACAACTTATGCACGTCGGTACAGGTCAGTTCCTCCTCCAATAAAAAAATATTCTGTGATTATTCAGATTTTCTCTATACATTATCCAAACCAATCATGCTGAGTATATTTCAAAGCTAAAGACGGATGTAGATATTTACAGACTGAACATTGCGTTGCAGCACAGACAAGCAGACAAGGGAATATTCTTCAAGAACGAAAATATTCTTCATCTACTTTCTCTGTGTGACAACTTGAACTATGGCTGGAAAAAAACATTATTTGCGATAGTGAGTGAAGATGCATAACCCAACCACGCCAAGTAATTCCCCAAGATCATTTAATATGAAAATTGGTGTGGCTGTCGTGCAGCTATGACATCAAGATTCTGGATGGTGTAGCTGTCGTGCAGCTATCACCCAGAAGTGTCACAACCATCAGTTGACATGCAGGTGAAGGCTTTTCTTCTATAAATTATCAAACAAATTGAGCATGCTTGCTAATTTTGGCGTCAAAGATATCTTGTGCTATTTAACAGGTATAGTTAAATAGCATGTGAGTGTGAAACAGAAACCTGTAACTGTTTTACATGATGGTAGGATTGCTGGTGTCCTTTTTCTGTCTCATAAACTACTTACACTTAGGTCACACTACACAGGCATGCACATGCATATATATACATACACATATCTAGGTGTTTCTTCTCTTTCTTAATAGTTCTTGTTCTTCTTTATTTACTCTATTCTCCATGGGGAAGTGGAAAAGAATCTTTCCTCCGTAAACCATGCGTGTCATATGAGGCGACTAAAATGCCGGGAGCAATAGGCTAGTAACCCCTTCTCCTGTAGAAAATACTAAAAAAGAGAAGAAAAACTTTATAAAGCGGGTATGCTTGAATGTGCGTTGATGAAGTGCAGATGAAAAGAAAGAGATGATTGCTAATGTTATGAATCAAAGGAAGTTGGAAAGAGGTAGGTGAGTTTCAGTGGGGATAAATAAATAGGATTACGTCAGGAGTATCTGAGAGAGTTAGAGCTAAGGAAGGGGTAGCAATAATATTGAAGGATCAGTTATGGAGAGAGAAGAGAGAATATAAATGTATAAATTCAAGGATTATGTGGATTAAAATAAGGGTCGCATGTGAAAAGTGGGCCATAATAAGTGTTTATGTACCTGGAGAAGAGAGGAGTGTAGAGAGAGATTTTAGGAGATGTTAAGCGAGTGTGTAGGAACTTTTGAACCAAGTGAGAGAGTAATTGTGGTAGGGGACCTAAATGCTAAAGTAGGAGAAACATTTAGAGAGGGTGTGGTAGGTAAGTTTGGGGTGCCAGGTGTAAATAATAATAGAGGCGTTTGATTGAACTTTGTATAGAAAGGGGTTTGGTTATAAGTAATATATATTTTAAAAAGAAGAGGATAAATAAGTATGCAAGATATGATGTAGGGCTTAATGACAGTAGTTTTTTGGACAATGTATTGGTAGATAAAAGACTGTTGAGTAGACTTCAGGATGTACATGTTTATAGAGGGGCTACAGATATATCAGATCACTTTTTAGTTGTAGCTAAAGTGAGAGTAAAAGGTGGATGGAATACATGGAAAATGGAAGCAGCAAGTGAGAGAGAGGTGAAGGTTTATAAACTAAAGGAGGAGGCAGTTAGGGTTAGATATAAACAACTATTGGAAGATTGATGGGCTAGTGAGAGTATAGGCAATGGGGTCGAAGATGTATGGGGTAGGTTTAAGAATGTAGTGTTAGAGTGTTCAGCAGAAGTTTGTGGTTACAGGAAAGTGGGTGCGGGAGGGAAGAAGAGTGATTGGTAAAATGACGATGTAAAGAGAGTAGTAAGGGAGAAAAAGTTTGCATATGAGAGGTTTTTACAAAGTAGAAGTGATGCAAGGAGGGAGGAGTATATGAAGAGAAAAAGAGAGGTTAAGAGAGTAGTGAAGCAATGTAAAAGAAAAAGAGCAAATGAGAGAGTGGGTGAGATCTTATCAACAAATTTTGTTGAAAATAAGAAAAAGTTATGGAATGAGATTAATAAGGTGAGGAAGCCTAAGGAATGGATGCATTCGATAGTTAAAAATAAGAGAGGAGAGTTATTAAATGGAGAGTTAGAGGTATCGGGAAGATGGTGGGAATATTTTAAGGAATTGTTAAATGTTGATGAAGATAGAGAAGCTGTGATTTCGTGTACAGGACAAGGAGGAATAATATCTTGTACGAGTGAGAAAGAGCCAGTTTGTGAGTGTGGGGAAAGTTCTTGAGGCAGTGGATAGAGTGAAAGGAGGTAAGACAGCTGGGATTGATAGGATAAAGTTAGAAATATTAAAAGCAGGTGGGGATATAGTTTTGGAGTGGTTGGTGCTTTTATTTAATAAATATATGAAAGAGCATAAGGTACTTAGGGACTTCCAGCAAGCATGCGTGAGCGTGTTAGATAGGAGCGAATGGAGACAAATGTTTTTAGGACTTGACGTGCTGTTGGAGTGTAAGCAAGGTAAGATTTATGAAGGGATTCAAATAAACCGGCAGGTCGGACTTGATTCCTGGAGATGTTAAGGATAGTGTCTTCTCTCTGAAAGAGGGATGTCAATGTTACAGTTTTTCAACTGAAGTGTAAGCGCGCCTCTGGCAAGACAGTGATGGAGTGAATGATGATGAAAGTTTTTCTTTTTCGGGCCACCCGCCTTGGTGGGAGACGGTCGATGTGTTAATAAAAAAATAGTTATCATATACATTAGTTACACGTATAATGTACACGACACTTGTGTCTTGAGCTCTACTAAATACTATTTCAAGAAGTTTAATATACAATATTAAAGTGTTTTGGTACTTTCATGAGCATTAGTAATTAATTTGTAACTCAAAAAATCGTAATGACACGATTGCAAACAACCCAGGATGCTGGAGGGGATTGAACTCGCGGTGAGTGAGTCGTATAACTCCAGACCTACGCTAGTCACTGGGCCAGCTGGCTCCAATAAGATTCATCCAACTAGGTATATTTATACACCATAGGAAGGTTAGCATAGGCACCACTGTGTCCACAACTGCAAATCTTGCAATCGTCTCATTACAGTTTCTTGAGGGAACTTGAGCTAGAGTTCGTCACGGCCACGCTTGCGGGAGATTCATCTGTAAAAACTTGCATATGTGGTCACTTCCTATAGTGTAGAAATATACCAAGTTGGATGAATCTTATTAAAGCCAGCTGGCCCAGTGGCTAGCGCGTCGGTCTGGAGTTTTACGACTCACTCACCGCGATTTCAATCCCCGCCTGTATCGTGGTTTGATCAATTTGTATTTTGTATCTGATAAGGTACTGCATATTATAATTTTGTTGTAATTAGGTAGTTATTTGCTAGCAATTTTAAATAATGCAACAGAAAGTTTTCTGAAGAAATTAGTTCTATTGTTGCCTGTATAGTTTTCAGAGATCAAAAAGTGTTTAAGAAAAACAAGGTTTATGTATATCTAAAATGTTCCGATTTATTTGCTAAGCTTCTTGACTATCAAAAATAATGACACAAACATCACAGAAAAAAAGATAGGAAGAATTACCTATGAAAAAATGTCTTCTCAACGTATGAATATTCATCCATTTTAGATAAATGTGAAAAGTGTTTGCACCCATCGGAGGAACCAATTAACTCTAGTTTACTCAAGCGTCACACACGACTTGTTATTTGCAGAGAGAGAGAAAGAGAGAGAGACAGAGAGATAGAGAAAGAAAGAGAAGAGAGAGAGAGAGAGAGAGAGAGAGAGAGAGAGAGAGATAGAGAGATAGAGAGAAAGAGAGAGACAGACAGACAGACAGACAGACAGAGACAGACAGACAGACACAGAGAAAGATAAAGAAATTATTCCACCTCAAATTCGGCAGGATGGGTCGTCTTTACTAGCAGTCAGGAGAAAGTTTGACCTTTTTGCCGAACACTTTGTTGCCAAGATGCAAGTTCCTGATCCAGCAAGAAACCCTTTGTGGGTAACAGCAAGAACTGTGACCAAGTTATCAGTGGTGACAGTAAGGTAGGATGAAATATATCTTCTTCTTAAGCTGCTGGACCAAGAAAATTCTAAGAATGCAAATAGGTGAAGCCAAGATTGCTGAGATATGCAGACCAGATAGCGACACCTCTAACTCGCATATACAACATTGCCTAGCACAGTGTGAATGGTCTTCTCTGTGCAAAGAGGCAAATGCAGTCCCTGAATACAAAGAGAAGAGCAGAGCAGAATTCAGCAACTATAGACTCGTGTCATACATGTCGATCACTAGTAAGACTCTTGGGACAATAATCTCACGGCAGACGACAAAGTTTTTCGACTACCTCTCGCTTCCTTGTGATCGTCAATATGGTTTCAGGAAAGGTTACTCGCTGCTGATCTGTTGTTAATCCTCTCCACTAAGTGGCATCAGTCACTGGATGAATCCAAGGTGATCTTCGTAGTAGCACTGGACGTTGCTCGTGTTTTCGATCGAGTATGGCACCATGTACTCATGACAAAACTGCAAGCACTGGGAATTGCAGGCTCTACACTATGCCTCCTCAGTTATTACCTTCAAGCATAGTTCTCAACGGAACAGAGTCAGCAAGACATCCTACTGGTGCAAGCGTTCCACAGAGAAGTGTGCTTGGAAAATTGTTATTGAATGACTACTTCAGTGACCTTCATTTCATCTCACAATACCAAGCATATGCAGACGACTGTACAAGAGAGGATATGCCAGGTGCTCTAAGTTACATCAATCACCAGCTTACAGCTATATCAGCCTGGGGTAAACGATGGCAGGTAACATTTGCTCCTGAAAAAGCAAAAATGATTATGGTCTCTATGCACCTTGATGGTAATGCTGGGACAGTGGTAAGAATGACTGGGGGAGTATTGATACCCGACAATGAAGTTGATACCCTCTTGGGTGAAATTTGACTCCGATGTATCTTGCATTTGCTTATCAGTAGAATTTGCAAGATTCTGTATGAGGCACAATTATGCTCACAATTTGAATATGCTCCATTTTCTTGGATTACCTGCCCCTCAATCTCATATGCGACTTCTTGACAGAATAGAGAACAAAGCAAGACTATTCATCTCTCGCCTGGACCCAGCCTGGATAGATCTGTCGTTTCAGTAGAACCTTCAGCACCAGACGGATGTGGGTGACCTTACTGTTATTGTGAAGGTTTATTACTCAGTCTTGGTTCAATCTTTAAGCCAAGATGAATCAAGGCTCAGCTCCTCCTTAGGAAAATTACAAAAATGGAAAAGATAAATAATAACAATGACGATAAGCACTTTATTTAATAGAATGTTTTATGAAAATATTAAATACTTAAACATGAATTTCAAAATCCTATCTTAAAAACAAAATGAAAAATAAAATAGATAAATAAAACTGAATTCAAAGCTAATTTATACAGATGGAAGTTGGTAGATGAACGTGTCGATGTTCTTGACACCGAAGCTCTGAACTGTTCCTTGTTTACTCTACTCTTTGCTGTTGTTGATGGATCGACGGATGTTTCCACAACCACTCGGTTGACATATGTTTCCAAAACCAAGTTAGAAACTCCAGTAGTTAACCAAGGTACCAGGGACTCAGATGTCGTCCACAGGTGAATAACAGTTGCCTGGGTTTTGGCTCTAGTTGAACCACAGTTGATGAATAATAGTTGGAGATTATGTCTCTTGGTCTCACTTGAGATAATTCCAGCAAACCCACTATGCTTTGTGCCAGATGACCCAAGCTGGTCCAGAAGGCTATAATGAAGTTACAAGGCAATCACTCACCACTCTAATAATCACTCTCATAGTAGGCATAAGGCCTTTAAAAAATGGTGAGACAATTACACAAATTACTTTACAATAAGACAAGGCAGGGCAGATCAGAATTAAGTTTCCAAAATCACGAGTGAAGCTCATAACATAAAATAAGACAGGAGCAGCTGTGAAGACTTACAGTGGTGTTGGGAGTGGCCAGTCAAGTGACAATTCCCGTGGCCGGAGCCACACACTTCACCTCTCACAGGGTGGAAAAAGGAGGGAGGGGGAATAGCGGGAGCAGGACACTCGCCCTACCTTAACAAGCAGACTACCACACAAACTATCACCATACAGACATTCACACTTTCATTACTCCCATCTATGGACTTTTCCCTCACAGTTATGTACAGGGCCAATGTTGTCAAAGTACCAAACTTAGGTCCATTTTGCGGACTGCGAGAAGTGAACTTATACAAAACAAGACAGGCAGCAAGTAGCATCTAGTCCCTAGCTGTATTCTTCTCAAGAATATCATGCCATCTGAAATAGCTGGGCCACAGATGGCTCCAATTTCATCCTTTTCCATACCTGTATAATTCATAACAATAAATGGTTTTCAAACGAGCTGATGTAGGTAACAGCTCTTAGCTTGTTAATAAAGTTGGGAACCCAAAACCTAACATTGTAAAATCCTGTGTAAAGAGAGAGAGAGAGAGAGAAAGAGAGAGAGAGAGAGAGAGAGAGAGAGAGAGAGAGAGAGAGAGAGAGAGAGAGAGAGAGAGAGAGAGAGAGAGAGAGAGAGAGAGAGAGAGAGAGAGAGAGAGAGAGAGAGAGTGAGGGAGAGAGGGAGAAAGAGAGAGATAGATCAAAACACCGCATCTGAAAATTCCAGCACATCCTCTTTGGCCACTTCAGTATAAAACAGATCTTTTACCTCTCAACGAAGCAAACCTTGGATCTGTCAGCCCCCATCCTACATCTGACAGCATCCTGAGACAAACATTTTTCCGCCAATGATTGCTGTTGTTAACGATCATCTGACCGACGCTGTACATGTGACGGGCCAAAGCAAGAACAGCAAAGATATATAAGGTAGAGCTGGAAGAGGGCATGGAATAGAACCTGGAAGAGAAAGACGCTGCCACCCACAGCTGTCTCACCTCCCACCAACAGTCCCAGGAAAACCCCAGCAGGTGCATAATCATCAGACTTACCAACAGCAGAACATACAGCGAAATCAGCGGCTGAATCAGCAGGGAAAACACAAGAGGTGCGGGAAATATGAGACCTTCACCCCAGGCCCTTAGGCAGTGGTTCTGCTGTCACAGGAGGGGCACACCACTGGCCTGTGGCACACCAGGAGTAATTATTGCCACAATAGGGGACATCAAGATGATCACTCTCTTAACAAATAAGAACCTGACAGACAAGATCATCAGTTCATTACGGGTTTATTTTCGGAACAAACCAGCAGGATCACAGAACTGGTAAACACTTACATGTCAACCACTAATCTACTCCTATCTCGGCTCAGCAGGTTAATTTTACCTTATACAAGACCACTAAGCTACGTCCCAGTGGTTCTACCTGACTCAAGGGCAAACACAATTTTGGACGACTGGACACCGGAAATCTTTGCTTGAATTTTTGGTTTCTTCTAATGCTTGAGATGAGACAGTCAAGGTGAAGGAAGAGGTGTTGTCGTATGGTTTTCTAAATGTGTACATGTCCACGGCTCATTGATGTTTTCATTCCTAATAAGTCATCTGAAAATCTTTTTCAAGCTATGCATAAACCCGTACCTTTATGCTAGCCATTGTAATGTACAGACCTCAGTGACAGCAAGCAGACTCCACCAACTTTCTCATGAAAAATGTGGACTCTATTCTGCTTCAACAGAAATGTCAGCATATTATAATTGTTGGTGATCTCAACCAGCAACTTATACAGAAGACATATGATGACCTCCTTGCAGTGACTGACAAGAAAAACTTGGGTGAATTACATCTTTGACTACTCCCATGACCCAGTAGTGAGTGATCTGTCTTAAGGTATATTTACTTGCAAACTCCTTGGCTAAGTTGAATCATCTCACCACAAGGCTGTCATTACGACTTTGAAAATGTACATGAATGGTATTCAATACCGTCAAGAGGAAAACTAGTCACATGTGAAACATCTGAGTATCTTTACAGTAGACGTTTCGTCATACAGTGGCTTTATCAACACAAATTCAATGACATAACAGGAAGACAGTAGAACTATATACAAAAGATGAGGAAATCAGTCCCTCAGGCTTAGAGTAGGTGTGTAAAGCATCGTAGTCGTGAAGAGTCTGGAGCACAGGCAAGAAGGTTGACGCTTATATATCGGCGTCAGGTGATAAGGGATGGGTAGCTGACGAAGACATTGTCCCTGGTAGGCGGGATTCCCCAGTGGAAGTAGGTCATACCCGAGGGGCGGGTTAGTAGTAGTGAAGAAGTTTGTGAAGATGTCCTCTGAGCTATGTGGTCTGGTATAACGTACAGTTCAACTGCTGAGCCCAGATAGGAGTTGATTAGTGAATGACATGTAAGTGTTCACCAGTTCTGAGATCTGATGGATTGTTTCGAGAACAAATACATAATGAACTAATGATCCTGTCTGTCAAGTTCTTA
Source organism: Cherax destructor (assembly GCA_009830355.1). Lineage (NCBI taxonomy): Eukaryota > Metazoa > Arthropoda > Malacostraca > Decapoda > Parastacidae > Cherax > Cherax destructor. Next base: position 21,913 of record WNWK01015802.1, on the reverse strand, counting down.
TTTATTATGAGAGTGGTCATCTTGATGTCCCCTCTTGTGGCAATAATTGCTCCTGGTGTCCTACAGGCCAGTGGTGTGCCCCCTCCGGTGACAGCAATACCACTGTCTACGTCCCGGGGGAAAGGTTTCCAACTTCCTGCTCCTCTTGTGTTTCGCTACTGATTTAGCAGCTAATTTCTCTGTATGTTCTGCAGCTGGTTAGTCTGATGATTATGTATCTGGTGGGCGTTTTCCTGGGACTTTGTTGGTGGGAATTGAGATGGTTGTAGGTGGAAGCTCCTGCTCTTCCAGCTCCACCTGATATATCTTCGCTGCTTGGGCTTTGGAAATCAGATTAATTACTTTTACCGTTGGTGGGCTTTATTAAAACGACATTTGTCTTTACCTTTTATGCTGTGCAAATTTAAATTTGTAAATTTTATTAACAAAATTAGTCAATTACGAAGTATTTTTGACAGTTCTTAACTGTATGTTGATATTTCATTTTTTAATGGTCAATTTCATAAAACTGGGTTTTCAAACACTAAAAATTAAATATTTTTCTTACGGGATTGCAGTGATTTTTTTTTTTTAACATATCGGCCATTTTCCACCTAGGTAGAGTGACTCAGTTTATCACTGTCTTGCCAGAGATGAACTGACACTACAGTTAAAAAACTGCAACATATCTCCACCCCTCCTTCATAGCGCAGGTACTGTACTTCTCACCTCCAGGACTCAAGTCCGGCTAACTGTTTTCCCTGAATCCCTTCATAACTGTTATTTTGCTAACGCCCTAACAGCACGTCAAGTCATAAAAACCATTTGCCTTCACTTGCTCCTATCTAACACGCTCACTCATATTACCTAGAAGTCTAAGCCCCTCGCACATAAAACCTCCTTTACCCCCTCTCACCAACCTTTCCTAGGACGACCCCTACCCTGCCTTTCCTCCTCTACAGATTTATACGCTTTCCAAGTTATTCTATTTTGTTCCATCCTCTCTAAATATCCGAATTACCTCAACAACACCTCCTCATCCCTCTGGATAATACTTTAAGAAAACCTGCATCTCTTTCTAATCTCCAAGTTACGGATTCTCTGAATAATATTCAGACCTCACATTGCCCTCAGACATGACATCTCCACTGCCTCCAGCCTTCTTGTTTTCAACATTCACCACCCATGCCTCACATCCATTTAAGAGAGTTGGTACCACTATTCTCTCACACATTCTACACTTTGCTTCCATGGATAACGGTCTTTGTCTCCACAGACTCAGTGCACCACTCATCATTTTTCCTCTCTTCAATTCTATGATTCATTTACATAACTCCTCCACCAACTTCTGCAACTTCTCTTCAGAATCTACCAAAAACATCGTCTCATCAGCAAAAAATAACTTTGACAACTACCTCTTTGTGTTAGATTCTTTATCTTGCAATCCCACACCTCTTCCCACATTCCCTGCATTCACTTATCTTACAATCTGCTTTCTGCTTAACTTCTTTCAGTAACCTACCTCCTATTCCATTCATATGCAATATCTGCCACATTGATCCCCATCCACCCTATCATATGCCTTCTCCAATTCCATAAATGCTTCGAGAACCTTTTTGCCCTTATCTAAATACTGTTCACTTATATGCTTGACTGTAAACACTTGCTCTACACATCTCCTAAAGCCTCCTTGTTCATCTGCACTCCTGTTCTCCTTCTTACTCTTAATTCCTTCTATAACACTATGTAACAAAACTTCACATTTGTCGTGTTCCTGGGAAATAAGCATCATTTCCCAATTCTTTATAACTAAACAAAATTTAAAAAAGCAATTTTGATCCCAGAACTTTGCTATTGTGGTCAGGACACTTGTGGAACACTTTCAAGAAAGACTGATATAAAACTATTATGTTCTAGGGTTTTGCTTGGTAAATATAAAAACAGGGACTCACAAACCAGCATTCAGTTCAGCTCTGGCTGCCTGAGAAGACACATCAGAAGAAGTGAAATGGCATCAAGAGGTTGCAATCATTCTCTAGATGCATTCTGCTACATATGTGGTCAATTCATAAGACAAGAGCAAAGAAGTTCTCTGTACCAGCAACTAAATAAAATGTGTGAAGCTTACAAAGCATATTTTGGCCTGACAGTTGGGGACAAAGATAAGACCTGAAGACCTGGGCACCTCATGTTGAGCATTGTAAGAAAAGATTGGACGGTAAGAAAGTCATTATTTTGAAATGAAATGTATGTAACATAAACTAATTTTTTGTTCTTTTACAGGATGGTATAGAGGAGAAAAAAGAGCCATGGAGTTTGCTGTTCCTAGAATATGACGTGAACCCACTGATCACTCAACCAACTGCTACGTCTGCCTGGTGGATCCTTCCAAACGCCGAACTAGGAAAAATGCACCTGATTTTTCTCATCCAGACCTTCCTTCTTCTATTGCACCAGTACCACACAGTGCTGATCTTCCTGTACCTACACCTCCAGAAAGAGGTCAACCGTCAGATGTAGAAAACAACAAATCAGTGAACAAGACTATGATCTCACAGATGCAGCTGTTGGGAGGAATCCTTACTACCCAAACCAAACAGACCTCAATGACCTTATCAAAGATATTGGATTGACAAAGTCAAATGCTGAGCTTTTGATTTCAGGTTTCAAGGAGTGAGTCTTGGTAGATGATAGTGTGCCAGTGACAAGCCAAAGAAAACGTCACCAAAATTTCTCAAGCTTCTTCACTAATGAAGACAGGTTGTGCTACTGTAATGATGTATCAGGCCTGTTTGATGCAATTGGAATTGCATGCAATTCAGATGAGTGGAGACTCTTCATTGACAGCTCCTCCAGAAGCCTAAAAGCTATACTTCTGCACAATGGGAACAAGTATCCATCTCTTCCCTTCGCTCATTCAGTGCATCTTAAGGAAGACTACTACAGTGTCAAACTTCTACTGGAAGCTTTGAACTATGATAAGTATGGCTGGGGAGTTATTGGAGACTTCAAAATGGTTCGTTTTTGATGGGACTCCAAGGAGGTTTTGCCAAGTTTCCCTGTTATCTCTGTTATTGGGATAGTAGAGACAGAGCAGCACATTACCAGAGGAAGCACTGGCCTCAAAGGACTGAATTCTCAGTAGGAAGACATCATATCAAACATAAACCATTGGTGGATCCTTAAAAGATTCTATTCCCTCCATTACTCATCAAACTAGGGCTAATTAAACAGTTTGTTACAGCTCTTGACAAAGAGTCTTCAGCCTTCAAGTATCTTCAAGACTTCTTTCCCAAGCTATCAGAGGCAAAGGTGAAGGCTGGCATCTTCACTGGACCACAAGTCAGGAAAATCAAGGAGTGCTCAGAATTTCCAAAGAAGCTCACAGAGAAGGAAAAGGAAGCCTGGGAGAGTTTTGTTGCTGTAGCCAGAGTTTTCCGGTCAGATGGGCTGTAGAAAGTCCCTTAAGGTCCATATCCTTGATGCTCATCTTGACAATTTTAAGGAGAATATGGGAGCATACTGAGAGGAACAAGGGCAGCGCTGCCACCAAGACATAATAGACTCTGAACACAGATATCAGGGATCTTATAATGAAAACATGATGGGAGACAACATTTGGGGGCTTTAACGGGAAAGTGATTTGTTGCATGATCGCAAATCTAGACAAACTGCTCATTTTTAACTTTGTAAATATGTTTCAGAAAGTTTAAAATAACATTTGTGTAAATTTTATTTTATATAAATTATATTTATTTTATTATATATTTTTGTTTTACATCCCAAACTCACAAAAAATATTGAAATATAGCATTTTTTGTCAAAAATTCATCCTGTAAGCCACAAAAGCAAAGTTTAAAAGGGATAATGGGCATTTTTTTTGTTTTGCAATAAAAAAAGTTGGAAAATAACACTTACTTGCCATGAACAAAAATTGTGTTACATAGTGTAATATGTCTACCATACTCCTTATCAAGTATACTCAAAAGGCTTATTTCCCCAATAATTCTTACACTTTCTTTTGTGTCCCTTTGCGTTTACACAAAGGAAAAATGCATGCTCTCTGCGAATTCCTAGATGCCGTCTCTTCTTTCATATATTTATTAAATAAAATCACCAACCATTCTAAGACCTACTTTTAACATCTCTGTCTTGACCCCATCAATTTCTGCTGCTTTTCACCCTGTCATTCTACCTACAGCCTCACGCACCTCCCCCACACTAACGTCTTGCTCTTCCTCACTCCTACAAGATCTTATACCCCCCTTCCCAAAGCACGAAATCACAGCCTCTCTATCTTCATCAGCATTTAATAGGTCCTCAAAATATTCCATACATCTTCCCAATACCTCCACTCTCCATCTAATAACTCTCCTCTATTTTTAACTGTCAAATCCATTCGTTGACTAGGCTTTCTCAACTTATTAATCTCATTCCAAAACTTTTCCTTATTCTCAGCAAAATTTGTTTACAGCATCTCACTTACTCTCTCATTTGCTCTCCTTTTAGTCTTCTTCACCACTCTTTTAATCTCTCGTTTTCTTTCCATATCCTCCTCCCTGTTTATATCACTTCTACTTTGTAAAATTATTTCATATTCTAGCTTTTTCTTTCTTACTATTCTTTATACCTCATCATTCCACCTATCCCTTCTCTTTCGTGTAACCACAGACTTCTGCTGAACACTCTAACACTACATTCCTAAATCTACCTAATACCTCTTCAGCCTCATTGCCTGAACTCTCATTAGCTCATCTTTCTACCAATAGTTGTTTATATCTTATTCTAACTACCTCCTCCTTTAGTATATAAATCTTCCCCTCTCTTACTTTCTACCCTGTCTACCTTCTACTCTCACTGTAGCTATAAACAAAAAGTGATCTGATATATCTGTTGCCTCTATATAAATATGACCATCCTGAAGTCTACACATCAACCCTTCATCCACCAATACATAGTCTAACACACTACTGTCATTACGCCACGTATCATGTCTCATATAATTATTTATAATTTTTTCTTAAAGTATGTATTACATATTACCAAACCTCTTTCTATACGAAGTTCAATCAAATGCGCCCCCCTCCCTTGTCATTTACACATGGCACCCTAAATTTCCCTACCACACCCTCTCTATCCGTTTCTTCCACTTTGGCATTCAGGTCCCCTACCATATTTACTCTCACACTTCGTTCAAAACTCCCTACACACCTACTTAACGTCTCCCAAAATATCTCCCTCTCTCGTCTCTTCTCTAGATGCATAAACACTTATTATAACCCAAGTTTCGCATCCGACCCTTATTTTAATCCACATACTCCATGAATATATTCACTTATATTCCCTCTTCTCCTTCCATAACTGATTCTGCAACATTATTGCTATCCCTTCCTTACCTCTAGCTCTATAAGATACTCCTGATATAATCCAACTTATTTCTCGCCAGTCCTCTACCCCCTTCTGCTTCGTTTCACTTAGAGCCAGGATATCCAACTTCTTTTAATTAATAACATTGGCAATCATCTCTTTCTCATCATCTGCACTAAATTCACGATCATTCAAACATCCCAACTTTATAGTTTTTATTTTTATTTTTAGTAATTTTTACAGGAGATGGGGTTACTGGCCCATTGCTTCCGGCATTTTAGTCGCCTCATACGATATATATGGTTCATGCAGGAAAGATTCTTTTCCACTTCTCCATGGAGATGAAAGGATATAAATAAGAGCAAGAACTATTAAGAAAAATAGAAGAAAATTTAGATGGGTGTGTATACATATTTATGTAGTGTGACCTAAGTGTAAGTAGAAGTAGCCTGTTGTACCTGTTTTCTTGAGTATTTATGAGACAGAAAGAATAGACACAAGCAATCTACCATTGTGTAAAATATATATAGGTTTTCGTTTCACACGCATTTTGGCAGGACGGTAGTACCTCCCTGGGTTGTTGTCTATTAACCTAAAATATAAATGTGAAAAGCAAATTGGAAAAAAAATCCGCGGATTTATGGCGTTTTTAACCCACTTGTAGTTGTTTGGATTACATCACAGAAAACTGGTCCGTGTCGTAGGTGGGCAGCTTAAAAAAAATCGAGTTGTGTGCAGATAATTGTGGCAGCCAATAAATGTTATTTATATTTGATTAAATGTGTTTACTGTGACTGAACAATAAATGTATGCAAAATGTGATACGGAAACCTATGGATCAAATGTTTCATTCCTACGAAACATTTGCTGTATAAAAACAATTAGATGAGGAGGTATTGATTCGCCGGGAATTCTCACGGCCCGGGTCTAGTCCAGATGGCGACCCGGCTCCGGCTCCCTGTCGTGGGAGTATCTGAGATCTATGTCTCCCATGGGAGGAGGTACAAGTACCCCCTCATCGTTGGGACCAACTGTCCCCAGGCCTAGCCACATTCCCCACCAGCACGGGGCACGTAGGGAGAAGCTAGGCCTCTCTGGTCTGCCATCTTCCCCGCCCCAGGGAGGCTGACGGGAAGGGCAGTCTTGCGAGCTGCAGATGGTAGCAAGCTCTAGCTGTGGCACCTACCCTGCCCTAGAAAGGCTGGGCAAGGTGTCGAATTAGATCAGTTCAGTTCAGAGACTCACAGGTAAGGACCCACTAGGGGCGAGGGGGAAGTGGGGACAGACGAAGAATAGCTGGTGAGAGGAAGGTCTGCAGTCGAAGATAAAGAGTCAGGACTAAACCCAACCGTTTTGTCGAATTAGAGTTCAATTCAAGGACTCACAGGTAAGAACCCACTAGGGGCGAGTGGGGACAGACGACGAATAGCCGGTGAGAGAAAGAGCTGCAGTCGAAGATAAAGAGTCAGGACTAAACCCAACCGTTTGTGGGGTAAACCCCATGTCGAATTAGATTCATTCATTCAGAGACTCACAGGTAAGGACCCACTAGGGGCGAGGGGAAAGTGGGGACAGACGAAGAATAGCCGGTGAGAGGAAGAACTGCAGTAGAAGAGAAAGAGTCAGTACTAAACCCAACCGTTTGTGGGGTAAACCCCTTCGAATTAGATTCAGTTCAGTTCAGACTCACAGGTAAGGACCCACTAGGGGCAAGTGGGGACAGAAGAAGAATAGCCGGTGAGAGGAAGAGCTGAAGTAGAAGAGAAAGAGTCAGGACTAAACCCAACAGTCTAACTACTTATTTTTTCTTTCTGGTATTATTTAGTTAGTTCAGACTCTCAGGTAAGGACCCACTTGGGGCGAGGGGGTAGTGGGGACAGAAGAAGAATAGCCTGTGAGAGGAAGAGATGAAGTAGAAGAGAAAGAGTCAGGACTAAACCCAACAGTCTAACTAGTACTTATATATAATCTCTGGTATTATGAAACTGAAAAAGTCATAAAAAATGTTAAAATGCATCAACTTCCTGCACATAGTAAGCACTTATGTTGCCATTAAATGTTCACAAAGAACATCATGAAAACTTTACATCTCCATAAAAAGAAATTATCAAATTTCACTCATTCTTGTCTCATTACACTTCTGTATTCTGTATTAAGAGAGAATTTTTTTGCAAGATAAAATAATTTTTTTTTTTTTTCAATATGAGCGGCAGTTGAGCGGAAACTTTCTTATTTTCTTGCAACATTTTCACCAACATTTTCGTTTATATGATCACAATTTTTTTTATTACTTCACAACGCCTTATTCCATCCGTTTCAAAATTTCAACGCTTGTGTAATGTATCTTAGGCAACATTCTGGGACATATTTTCCCGCCTGGGTGATCTATGCACAAAGCTTCTTAAGACATTCCCAGTTTTTTCTTCCTGTGTAATTACTGGAGGAAGACTTTTCTCACCACCCATTTTACTTCTTATAATCTCGAAATTGCAGTCTTATTTTTACCTTAATTAATGCTATTATTTCCCCTTGAGGTTGGTAAACTGCTTTTGATCCGAGGAACCGGACTTATCATCTTGTTTCAATCGACTCTGAATGCCTCCCACTACACTATATGACTCCTTGGGTTTAGCGCTTTCCTCTGACCCATTTGGGAATGACCTCTATTTCCAATGGCTGTGTTGGCACAAATTTTGGCCCTCCTCATGTTAAAACTTCAATCAAAATGCTTTGACTCTATCCATAATTTTTTTTTTTGAGCATTTGCAGTGTCCTGGATACTCTGATGACGGTATTCCCGAATATCCTTCCTTAGTCTTGCAGTACTATTGGCGTCTGGTTTTTAATTTGATGGATAACCAGAGCGTTCATCTTCAACTGACGTTTGTATTGCTTTGAATCGAGTAAACCATTCAAAACACTGAGTCCGATTCACTGCTTCCTCGCAAAAGTCATGACGAAGAATTTTGTGAGTTTCCATTCTCGAACTATGACTGCCATGGCAAAAAGTCCCTGTATAACCTCAGCTGAATGACATCCGCACTGAAACTATGCTACTGATAGTGGCGTAGTTCACTCTGTACAGCGTGGTGGTGGCGTAGTTCACTCTGTACAGCGTGGTGGTGGCGTAGTTCACTCTGTACAGCGTGGTGGTGGCGTAGTTCACTCTGTACAGCGTGGTGGTGGCGTAGTTCACGCTGTACAGCGTGTGGTGGCGTAGTTCACGCTGTACAGCGTGTGGCGGTTCGCTGACAGCGTGGGGTAGTTCACGCTGTACAGCGTGGTGGTGGCGTAGTTCACGCTGTACAGCGTGGTAGTGGAGTAGTTCACACTGTACAGCGTGGTGGTGGCGTAGTTCACACTGTACAGCGTGGTAGTGGAGTAGTTCACACTGTACAGCGTGGTAGTGGAGTAGTTCACACTGTACAGCGTGGTGTGGGTAGTTCACACTGTACAGCGTGGTAGTGGAGAGTTCACGCTGTACAGCGTGGTGTGGAGTAGTTCACGCTGTACAGCGTGGTGTGGAGTAGTTCACCTGTACAGCGTGGTAGTGGAGTAGTTCACGCTGTACAGCGTGGTAGTGGAGTAGTTCACGCTGTACAGCGTGGTAGTGGAGTAGTTCACACTGTACAGCGTGGTAGTGGAGTAGTTCACACTGTACAGCGTGGTAGTGGAGTAGTTCACACTGTACAGCGTGGTGGTGGAGTAGTTCACGCTGTACAGCGTGGTAGTGGAGTAGTTCACGCTGTACAGCGTGGTAGTGGAGTAGTTCACGCTGTACAGCGTGGTGGTGGAGTAGTTCACGCTGTACAGCGGTGGTGGTAGTTCACGCGTACAGCGGGAGGAGAGTTCACACTGTACAGCGTGGTAGTGGAGTAGTTCACGCTGTACAGCGTGGTAGTGGAGTAGTTCACGCTGTACAGCGTGGTAGTGGAGTAGTTCACACTGTACAGCGTGGTAGTGGAGTAGTTCACGCTGTACAGCGTGGTGGTGGAGTAGTTCACGCTGTACAGCGTGGTGGTGGAGTAGTTCACACTGTACAGCGTGGTAGTGGAGTAGTTCACACTGTACAGCGTGGTAGTGGAGTAGTTCACGCTGTACAGCGTGGTAGTGGAGTAGTTCACACTGTACAGCGTGGTAGTGAGTAGTTCACACGTACAGCGGTGAGTACAGCGTGCGTGGTGTGGGGTAGTTCACGCTGTACAGCGTGGTAGTGGAGTAGTTCACACTGTACAGCGTGGTGGTGGAGTAGTTCACGCTGTACAGCGTGGTGGTGGAGTAGTTCACGCTGTACAGCGTGGTGGTGGAGTAGTTCACGCTGTACAGCGTGGTGGTGGAGTAGTTCACACTGTACAGCGTGGTAGTGGAGTAGTTCACGCTGTACAGCGTGGTGTGGAGTAGTTCACACTGTACAGCGTGGTGGTGGAGTAGTTCACGCTGTACAGCTGTGAACTACTCCACACCATTCACGGCATGGGGGAGCACGAATAAAGTTGGAAATTTCCTTGCATGCTTAAGTTCATATGTTACGTGAGAAAGTGGATTTAGTTCACACTGTACAGCTGTAGTGGATCTATCACAAATGACACGTGTACTATTCCATTCGTGTGCATTGACACAGAAAACTAGGACAACTGAATACAGGGATAACTCTTCACTATGAGCGTCAGCACCGATTACATCTAGTGTGATGTTTTATTAATTTGCAAATAAGGTGATATTCACGCGTACACTGGTAGGAGCATTCTCCTGGACTCGCCGAAGTCCAGCACATCCTAGTATTCAAAGTTATCACTTCACTGTGAATATGGCAGTCAGTTGTGCGACACTGTACACGAAATTTTCACTCTGTATTGTAGAGTGCAGTCGAAGAGTCCATGCTTCTTCACTTCTAAATTTAATATTGCTCTTGGGCGTTGGGGCATGTTGTAATTGACTCGTTTTGATTCCATTAGCTCAGACGAACTCACTACCATAACAGAACATTAATTACAGACATTCTAATGAAATCTTCGTAAATGATCTGTAAGTTATATTTTAAATTATAATAATAGTCTGCTAATACAAGTGCTAAAGATAATGTGTTAACTCGAGAAAGTGTTAAAACGAGGAAATGATAAAACGAGAGAGTTAACATTAGAAAGGGTTAAAATAGAAAGTTTTAAAACGAGTAAGCTTAAAACGATAAAGTTTTAAAACGAGAAAGACTTAATACACGAATGTGTTAACATGAGAAAGTGCTAACACGTGAAACGGTTAATACAAGAAAGTGTTCATACAAGAAGAGTTGATTCAAAAATGTGTTGAAAAAGAAGGGCTTGCTCCACGATATATTAAAAGACGAGAGTTAACACCAGGAAGTATTAAAGGAGAAAGGTTAACACCAGGAAGTATTAAAGGAGAAAGGTTAACACCAGAAAGTGTTAAAAGAGAAAGGTTAACACCAGAAAGTGATAAAAGAGAAAGGTTAACACCAGAAAGTGATAAAAGAGAAAGGTTAACACCAGAAAGTGTTAAAAGAGAAAGGTTAACACCAAAATGTGCTAAAAGAGAAAGGTTAACACCAGAAAGTGTAAAAGAGAAGATCTAGCTCCAGGAAGAATTAAAAAAAGGGTTAACTCCCCAAAAATGTTAAAAGAGAAGTGTTACCACAAGAACGTTTTTTTTTTCTTTTTGTGGAAGCCTGTCAGGCGCAAATTGCTTGTCTTGTCCGTTGATGGAAAGCCGCTCTGTTCCACTGAGGGAGAAATGCTTAAGTACAGCTTGTCCTTTCTTACGATACGCTGTTGACATGTGGTGCCAGCCAGGGCCAGCCAGGGCCAGCCAAGGGTATTCGGTGCCTTTATATAAGCCCTTTGATGTACGTCACTATTAAGATAACACTGGTCAACAATTTTTGAAAAGTTGTATGCTACTTAAATGGAATTAGTTAATTCTTATGTATTTTCATGTCCTGAATCCAAATATCACCTTGAAAATTTTGATTTGTAATATTTTATTATTTTATTATAACGTACAATATGTGTCAGTATGTTTTAAACTCTAATCTGCACCTACTCTCTGCCTTTTTGCTTGACACTTATAGTGGGCTGAAGAATCATCTCTTGCAAATGTCCAGCAATAGTCTGGAAGCATTATTGTGCTTCATTTTCCCTGGTACCATTTTTCCATGGTTGAAATATCTTGGTGAAACCTTTCACCATGTTCGTCACTAACTGCCGAACAGTTCGCTGGAACAAAGTCTAAATGTGAGTCAAAAAAGTGGATTTTAAGTGACATGTTACATCCCATGTTCTTGTAAGCCTTGATGAGGTTTCCCACCAATTCTTCATAGTTGTCTTCCCTTCTGTTTCCCAGAAATCCCTTCGCCACTAACTTGAATGCTTACCAAGCAGCTTTCTCCTCCCCATGAAGGTCTGATTCAAAATCACCATCTTTAAGAAGCTCTCGAAGCTGAGGACCATTGAAGACTTCCTCTCTTATCTTAGCGTTGCTAAGATAAGATGTTAAATACTTGAATCTCTGACCTGATTTGTCCATAACTTTTAAATTTTTTTTCATGAGTCCAGTTTTATGTGTAGTGGTGGTAGAAAAATTTTGTTTGGTTCAATGAGAGGTGGATGTTGAATATTTCTTCATCCCAGACTCCAATAATTGACGAGGTACTCAGTCCCATTCACATAGAAATCAGCAGTACTTGGTGTATTAGCCCTGCTAGCCCTACACAAGAGAAAATCACCTATCTTTCACCTCAAAATATAAACTTGGAGAGCACAGCCACCTTCTATGACTGCTGGAACAATAATGAAGGTCGGTGAGACTGTGAGTGTGGTAAGAAACACACTGCCGCAAGCCTGTTGCAACCTGTTGTGACACGTAGCTCTATATTGAAAAGTAGAGCTAACAAACAATTTTAACCATGATTTTCATTATCAGTGACCTAAAATTAGTTGGAAATTGCTACTCTGGTCTCGGAAGCACTTTGGTTGTTGACCAGTGTCATAAGTGGTTGTCATGGTATCAGTCTACAGTGGTTGTCCTGGTGTTAGTCAGCAGTATTTGTCATGGTGTCAACTGTGGTTGTTATATTGTCAGTCAGCAGAAGTTGTCACGGTGTCAGCAGTGGTTCTCATGGTTTCGGTGTGCAGTATGTATGCTGGGAGGCTGTTGAACAGTCTTGGTCTCAGGACACTTATTGTATTGTCTCTCAGTGTACTCGTAGCACCCCTGCTTTACAATGGGGGGATGTTGCATCTCCTGCCGAGTCTTTTGCTTTCAGAGGGAGTGATTTTCATGTGCAAGTTTCGTACTAATCCCTCTAGGATTTTCCAAGTGTATATTATCATGTATCTCTCTCGCCTGCGTTCCAGGGAATACAAATCAACGGACTTCAACCGTTCCCAGTAATTTAGGTACCTTATCGTACTTACGTGTGCCGTGAAAGTTCTTTGTACACTCTCCAGGTCAGCAATTTCGCTTATCATGAAGGGGGCAGTTAGTGTACTGCAGTATTCCGGGCTAGAGAAAACAAGCAATTTGAAGAAAATCATCATGGACTTAGAGTACATCCAATCATTTTTCTAGAAGATGCGGTATATACATTGTTGTAATCTTAGAAGGCGAGATCCTCTGATATTATCACTCCCAAGTCCTTCACATTACTTTTTCGCTCTATTGCATGGTTAGAATTTGTTGCATAACCTGATACAGTTTTAATTTCCTAAAGTTTTCCAAATCTGAGTAGATGAAATTTCTCTTCATTGAACTTCATATTGTTTTGAGTGGCCCATTTGAAGATTTGTTTGATGTCCAGTTAGAGTCTTGTGGTGTCTACGATGGAGGTCACTGTCATGACAATTCATGTGTCATCGGAAAGGAAGACACGTAGCTATGGCTTACATCTCTCTCTATGTCAGATATGAGGATGAGGAATAGCATAGGAGCGAGTACTGTGCTGTGTGGAACAGAGCTTTTCACCGTAGCTGCCTGGGACTTTACTCTGTTTACTATTAGTCTTTGTGTTCTATTTGTCAGGAAGTTATGGATCTTCCCAGCTTGTTTCATTTAGGACATGGTTGACTTGTTCCCACTGAATATTTTTGTTACTGAAATTGAATTATGCGAAGTCACCCTCATGACTGATCACATTTTGCTGGTCAGGAGCCCTGTGCATACATGTCTGTACCTCTATTATGTTATGATCTGTGTATATTGCCTTTGATACGGTTATATTACGTACCAGAGCGTCGTTGTTAGTGAAGATGAGGTCCAGCGCATTTTCTAGTCTTGTAGGCTCTAATATTTTCTGGTTTAAGGTGAAATTGGTGCAGAGATTTAATAGCTGGTCTCTTTTTCTGTCTCATAAACATGCAAGGTTGCAGGTGTCTTGCTACTTCTACTTACACTTAGGTAACACTACACATGCATGTACAAGCATATATATACTAACCCATCTGGGTTTTTCTTCTATTTTTCTTCCTAGTTCTTGTTCTCGTTTATTTCTGCTTATCTTCATGGAAAAGTGGAACAGAAATCTTCCTCCGTAAGATATGCGTGTCGTAAGAGGCGACTAAATGTCGGGAGCAATGGGCTAGTAACCCCTTCTCCTGTATAAATTACTAAAAACAAGGAAAATAAAAACTTTATAAAATTGGGATGTTTGAATGTGCGTGGATGTAGTGCAGATGATAAGAAAGAGATGATTGCCGATGTTATGAATGAAAAGAAGTTGGATGTCCTGGCCCTAAGCGAAACAAAGCTGAAGGGGGTAGGCGAGTTTCAGTGGGGAGAAATAAATGGGATTAAGTCAGGAGTATCTGAGAGAGTTAGAGCTAAGGAAGGGGTAGCAATAATGTTGAAGGATCAATTATGGAGAGAGAAGAGGGAATATAAATGTATAAATTCAAGTATTATGTGGATTAAAATAAGGGTTGGATGAGAAAATTGGGTCATAATAAGTGTGTATGCACCTGGAGAAGAGAGGAGTTTAGAGGAGAGAGAGAGATTTTGGGAGATGTTAAGTGAGTGTGTAGGAACTTTTGAGCCAAGTGAGAGAGTAATTGTGGAAGGGGACCTAAATGCTAAAGTAGGAGAAGCGTTTAGAGAGGGTGTGGTAGGTACGTTTGGGGTGCCAGGTGTAAATGATAATGGGGAGCATTTGATTGAACTTTGTATAGAAAGGGTTTGGTTATAGGTAACACATATTTAAAAAAAAAGAGAATCAATAAGTATACAAGATATGATGTAGGGCGTAATGACAGTAGTTTGTTGGACTACGTACTGGTAGATAAAAGACTGTTGGGTAGACTTCAGGATGTACATGTTTATAGAGGGGTCACATATATATCAGATCACTTTTTAGTTGTAGCTTCAGTGAGCATAAAAGGAAGATGGGATACAAGGAGAATGGAAACAGCAAGTAAGAGAGAAGTAAAGATTTATAAACTAGAGGAGGAGGCGGTTAGGGTAAGATATAAAGAACTGTTGGAGGACAGATGGGCTAGTGAGAGTATAGGCAATGGGGTGGAAGTTGTATGGGGAAAGTTTAAAAAAATAGTGTTAGAGTGTTCAGCAGAAGTTTGTGGTTATAGGAAAGTGGGTGCGGGAGGGAAGAAGAGCGATTGGTGGAATGATGATGTAAAGCGAGTAGTAAGGGAGAAAAAGTTAGCATATGAGAGGTTTTTTAAAAAGTAGAAGTGATGCAAGGAGGGAGGAGTATATGGAGAGAAAAAGACAGGTTAAGAGAGTGGTGAAGCAATGTAAAAAGAGAGCAAATGAGAGAATGGGTGAGATGTTATAAACAAATTTTGTTGAAAATAAGAAAAAGTTTTGGAGTGAGATTAATAAGATGAGAAAGCTTAGGAAAAGAATGGATTTGCCAGTTAAAAATAGGAGAGGAGAGTTATTAAATGGAGAGTTAGAGGTATCGGGAAGATGGAGAGAATATTTTGAGGAGTTGTTAAATGTTGATGAAGACAGGGAAGCTGTGATTTCGTGTATAGGGCAAGGAGGAATAACATCTTGTAGGAGTGTGGAAGAGCCAGTTGTGAGTGTGGGGGAGGTGCGTGGGGCAGTGAGTAGAATGAAAGGGGGTAAAGCAGCTGGGATTGATGAAAAAATATAGAAATGTTATAGGCAGGTTGGGATATAGTTTTGGAGTGGTTAGTGTTTTTATTTAATAAATGTAAGGAAGAGGGTAAGGTACCTAGGGATTGGCAGTGAGCATACATAGTTTCTTTGTATAAGGCAAAGGGGACGATAGAGAGTGTAAAAAATATAGTGGAATATATCTGTTGAGTATACCTGGAAAAGTGTATGGTAGATATTGAAAGAATAAAGAGTAAGACGGAGAGCAGGAGAGCAGATGAACAAGGAGGCTTTAGGAAGGGTAGGGGGTGTGTAGACCAAGTGTTTGCAGTGAAACATATAGTTGAACAATATTTAGATAAGGGTAAAGAGGTATTTGTGGAATTTATGGATTAGGAAAAGGCATATGAGAGAGTGGATAGGAGGGCAATGTGGCATATGTTGTAAATGTATGGAATAGGAGGTAGGTTATTGAAAGCGGTGAAAAGTTTTTACGAGGATAGTGAGGCTCAGGTTAGAGTATGTAGGCGAGAGGGAGAATATTTCCCAGTAAAAGTAGGCCTTAGACAGGGATGTGTGATGTCACCATGGTTGTTCAATATATTTATAGATGGAGTTGTAAGAGAAGGGAATTCTCGGGTGTTGGTAAGAGGTGTGGGGTTAAAAGATAAAGAATCTAACTCAAAGTGGGAGTTGTCACAGTTTCTCTTTGCTGATGACACTCTGCTTTGTGGGGATTCTAAGGAGAAGTTGCAAAGGTTGGTTGATGAGTTTGGTAGGATATGTAAAAGAAGGAAATTGAAAGTGAATATAGAAAAGAGTAAGGTGAAGACGAAAACAAAAAAAAATAGGCAACGGAAGATTGGATATCAGATTGGAGGGAGAGAGTATGGAGGAGGTGAATGTGTTCAGATATTTGGGAGTGGACGTGTCAGCAGATGGGTCTATGAAAGATGAGGTGAATAATAGAATAATATAAAAAAGGTGAGCGGTGTACTGAGGAGTCTGTGGAGACAGAACTTTATCCATGAAAGCAAAGAGGAGAATGTATGAGAGTATAGTTATTACCAACGGTCTTGTGTGGGTGTGAGGCATGGGTTGTGAATGTTGCAACAAGGAGAAGGCTGGAGGCAGTGGAGATGTTATGTCTGAGGTCAATGTGTAGTGAATATAATGCAGCGAATCCGTAGTTTGGAGATTAGGAGGAGGTGTGGGATTATCAAAACTATCATTCAGAAGGCTGAGGAGGGGTTACTGAAATGGTTTGGACATGTAGAGAAGATGGAACAAATAGAATGACTTCGAGAGTGTATAAATTTGTAGTGGAGGGAAGGCGGGGTAGGGGTCGGCCTAGGAAAGGTTTGGGAGGGGATAAAGTAGGTTTTGTGTCTAGGGCTTGGACTTCCAGCAAGCGTACGTGAGTGTGTTAAATAGGAGCGAATGGAGACAATGGTTTTAACCACTTGACATGCTGGTGGAGTGCAGTCAAGGTAACATTTATGAAGGGATTCAGGGAAACCGGCAGGCCGGACTTGATTCCGGCCTGCCGTCTTGTAACTGTAGTGTAAGCATGCCTCTGGCAAGACAGTGATGGAGTGAGTGATGATGAAAGTTTTTCTTTTTCGGGCCACCCTGCCTTGGTGGAAACGGCCAATGTGTTAATAAATAAAATAATAATTTAATAGCTCTTGTGTGTGTGAATTTTGTTCTGAGCTGCATCCTGGGGTGATCTCTGCTAAAATATCATTTGCTTTCTCCTCCATTTTAAGGGGTCTCATGTTGAAATCTCCCAGCAGCAAGATGTTTGGGGCAGGAGTTGGGAGATTTTCCAGACAGTGGTCAATTTTCAAAAGCTGTTCCTGGAATTGCTGGGAAGTTGCATAATGGTGTCAGTCATCAGTGGTTATCATGTTGACAGTCTGCTTTGGTTGTCATAGTGTCAGTCTGCAGTGGTTGTCATGATATCAGTCTGCAGGTGTTGTCATGATAGTCTGCTGTGGTGGTCTCTGAGACCATCATCAGTGGTCGTAATGGTGTCAGTTTGCAGTGAAGGTCATGGTGTCAGCAGTGGTTTCACGGTGTTAGTCTGCGGAGGTTCTATTGCTGTTAAGCATCAATGGCTTTTCATGTTGCCAGCAGTAGTTGTCATGGTGTTAGCCTGCATTCGTTGTCATTGTGTCAGTCTGCATTAGCTCATGTCACTCTGCAGTGGTTGTAATAGTGTCAGTCATCAGTGGTTGTCATGGAGTCGGTTTGCAGTTGTGGTCATGGCGTCAACAGTGGTTCTCATGCTGATAGTCTGGAATGGTTCTATTGGTGTTAGTGAGCAATAGTTGTCATGATGTCAGTAAGCAGTAGTTTTCATGGTGTCAGCAGGGGTTTTCATGGTGTCAGTCAGCAGTAATCATGATGTCAGTAGCAGTTGTCATGGTTTCAGTCTGCAGTGGTTGTCATGGTGTCAGCAGTGGTTATCATGGTGTCAGCAGTGGTTCTCAGTCATCAGCGGTATTCATGGTCTCAGTCTGCTGTGGTTGTCATGGTGTTAGCAGTGGTTTTCATGGTGTTAGTCTGCAGTGGTTAATTATGGTGTCAGTCTGCAGTTGTTGTCAAGTTGTTAGTCTGCAGTGGTTGTTATGGTGTAAATCTGCAATGGTTGTCATGGCGTCAGTCTGCAGAGGGAGGTTGTCATGATGTCAGTCTGCAGTGGTTTTCAAGGTGTCAGTCTGCAGTGCTTGTCATAGTGTCAGTCTGAAGGTGTTGTAATGATGTCAATCTGCCATAGTTGTCATGCTGTCAGCAGTAGTTGTCATGGTGTTAGTCTGCAGTGGTTGTCTTGGTGTCAGTCTGCACTGGTTGTCATTTTGTCAGTCTGCTGTGGTTCTCATGGTGTCAGTCTGAATTGTTGTCATTGTGTCAGTCTGCAGTGGTTGTCAGTCTGTAGTTGTTTCATGGTGTCATCAGCAGAAGTTGTTGGGGTGTCAGCAGTGTCTGTCATAGTGTCAGTGTGCAGTGTGTGTCATGGAATCAATCTGCATAAGCTGTCGGGTGTCAGCAGTGATTGTGATGGTGTCAGTCGGCAGTGGTTACCATTATGTCAGCAGTGGTGGTCATGGTGTCAGTCTGCATTGGTTGTCATGTTGTCAGTTTGCAGTGATTGTCAGCGTGTCAGTTATCAGAGGTTGTCATGATATCAGTCTGCAGTGGTGGTCATGGTGTCAGTCAGCAATGATGGCAATGGAGTCAGGATTGTTTGTCATGGGTTGTCAGCAGTGCTTATCATGCAGACAAGAGCGGTTGTCATGGTATCAGTCTGATGGGTTACGGTGCCGTCTACAGAGGTTGTCATGGTGTCAGCAGTGGTAATGTTGTCAGTTCAGTGGTTGTGATAGTGTCAGTATGCAGTGGTTGTCATTGAGTCAGCAGTGGTTTTCATTTTTAATCTGCAGGGTTGTCTTGGTGTTAGTCTGCAGGGGTTTTTTCATGGGTCAGTCATCGGGGGTATCAAGGTTTCAGTTTTTAATGATTGTCTGGTGTTAGTCTACAGTGGTTGTCGAAGTGTCAGTCTGCAGTGGTTCCATGATGTCACCCGCATTGTTTGTCATTATCAGTTTACAGGTGTTGTAAAAGATGTCAGTCTGCAATTGTTGTCATGCTGTCAGCAGTAGTTTAGGGGGTCAGTCACAGTTGTTGCCAAGTGTCGGGTCTATTTTGTTGTCATTTGTTAACCCGAAGTGGTTGTAATTGTGTCATCATCAGTGGTTGTCACGGGTGTCATTCCCCAGCTGTCATGGTGTCAGCAATGGTTTTCAGGGCCACGGGAGGGTTTCATGGTGTCAGAAGGTTTCCATTTGTCTCGCAGAATTTTAAGGCGTCAGCCCTGCTGTGGTTCTTGATGGCAGAAGTGGCTGCCATAGTTTCAGTCTTCAGTAGTTTTATAGTGTCAGTCTGCGTAGTTGTCATGATGTCAGTGGTTTAATGGATCATTACAATGGTTGTCATGGATCAGCCGCTGTTGTCACTCGTGTTAGTCGGTAGTTACTGGTGTCAGCAGTGGCTGTTTGGGTGTCAGTCTGCAGTGGTAGTCATGGTGTCGCTCAGTAGTTGTCATGATGTCAGTAGTGGTTGTGATGGTGTCACTCAGCAGTGGTTTTCATGGTGTTAGTCTACAGTTGTTGGCATGGTGTAAGTCTGCAGTGGTTGTTATGGTGTCACTCAGCAGTGGTTGTCATGATGTAAGTCTGCCCTGGTTGTCAGGGTGTCAGCTGTCGTTTTCATGGATTTTGTCTGCAGTGGTTGTCATGGTGTCAGTCTGCCGTGGTTTTCATGGTGTTAGTCTACAGTTGCTTGTCATGGTGTCAGTCTGCCGTGGTTTTCATGGTGTTAGTCTACAGTTGTTGTCATGGTGTCAGTCTGCAGTGGTTGTCATGGTGTCAGTCTGCAGGTGTTGTCATGATGTCAGTCTGCAGTCATCATGCTGTCAGCAGTAGTTGTCAGGGCGTCAGTCTTCAGTGGTTTTCATTGCGTCAATCTGCATTGGTCGCCATGTTGTCAGTCTGCAGTGGTTGTCATTGTGTTAGTCATCAGTGTTTGTCATGGTGTCATTCTGCAGTGGTTGTCATGTCAGTCTGCAGTAGTTGTCCTGGTTTCAGTCCGCAGTAGATGTCATTGTGTCAGAAGTGGTTTCCATGGTGTCAGTCTGCAGTGCTTTTTATGGTGTCATTCTGCAGTGGTTGTCATGGTGTCAGCAGTGGTTGTCATGGTGTCAGCAGTGGTTTTCATGGTATCAGTCTGCAGTGCTTTTTTATGGCGACAGTCTGCAGTGGTTGTGATGCAGTCAGCAGTGGTTCATGGTGTCAGCAGTGGTTGTCATGGTGTCAGTCTGCAGCTGTTCTCGTGGTGTTGGTCTGCAGTGGTTAACACGGGGTCAGCATTTTTTATGGTGTCAGTCTGCAGTGGTTGTGATGTAGTCAGCAGTGGTTGTCATGGTGTCAGCAGTGGTTTCATGGTATTAGTCTGCAGTGCTTTTATGGTGACAGTCTGCAGTGGTTGTAATGCAGTCAGCAGTGGTTGTCATGGCGTCAGTCTGCAGCTGTTCTCGTGGTGTTAGTCTGCAGTGGTTATTATGGGATCAGCAGTTTTTATGGTGTCAGTATGCTTTGGTTATTATGGTGTCACTCAGCAGTGGTTGTCATGGTGTCAGCATTGGATTTCCTGGTGTCAGTCAGCAGTAGTTGTCATGGTGTCAGCATTGATTGTCATGGCTTCAGTCTGCAGTGGTTGTCATGCTATCATCAGTGTTTTTCATTGTGTCAGTCAGCAGTAGTTGTCAAGGTGCTAGCAGTGGTTATCATGGTGTCAATCTGCAATGGTTATCGTAGTGTCAATCAGCAGTGGTTGTCATGGTGTCAGTTATCAATGGTTGTCATGGTGTCAGTCTGCAGTGGTTGTCATGGTGTCAGCAGTGGTTTTCATTGTGTCAGTTTGCAGTGGTTGTCATGGTGTCAGTCTGCCGGGGTTTTCATGGTGTTAGTCTAAAGTTGTTGTCATGGTGTCAGTCTGCAGTGGTTGTCATGGTGTCAGTCTGCAGGTGTTGTCATGATGTCAGTCTGCAGTCATCATGCTGTCAGCAGTAGTGTCAGGCGACAGTCTTCAGTGGTTTTCATTACGTCAATCTGCATTGGTCGCCATGTTGTCAGTCTGCAGTGGAAGTGAATGTGAAGTAAACATTTCAACAGCCCAGCAGTTCTTCCAAGAAGAACTCAGTGATCTGATACGTGACGTCAGTGTGTTAAAGCAAGCATCTGAACTTTTAGCATCCAGACTAAAAAGGAAAAACTATCTCTAACAAGAAGTTTAAATAACAGCTTATCTGACAAGAGAGGAGGAACTCCTTCCTTCTCAGCCAAGATGAAGAACTTGTGTACTACAATAATATCCTGGGCTTCTTCGACTAGGACTTGAATACTGAGCAGGAGATTGGCCGCTGTTTATAGAAACTTGAAATGTGTCTTATTGAACAATGTTAAGCAATTGATCTTCCAATAGCTCACTCAACAAAACTTTAAGAATTCGAAAATATCATAATGGTATTGCAGAAGCTTTGTTATCATGAGCACAAGATGTATATTTATGTTGATCTGAAGATGGTAAACTTCTTGCTTGGGAAACAGAGTTGATATACAAAGTACCCTTACTTCATGTGTTTATGGGACAGAGGGACGGCAGGTCACTGGACAAAAGTGACCTGGCCTTCAAAAAAACATGACTGTAGGTGCATCAAACATCATTAACGAGCCATTAGTTGACAGGGATAACATTATGCTGCCAAGATTCCACATTAATTTAGGGCTAATGAAGCAATTTGGTAACGCCTAGGATAAATATGGCACTTGCTTCAAATACATTTGTAGACCCTTTCCCCCTGGAAAAAGGGAATGAAAAACTGAAAGCTATGTGTCAGTTGTCAAGAATTCCTATAAAT
>WNWK01015801.1:0-46691 GCA_009830355.1 Cherax destructor | reverse complement strand
CAAATGATGGCAATTTAGGGGGCTGGGATTTTTCAGGGACTCTGCACTCTTGTAGACACACAATATCAATGGGTTCGGTGGTTACTTTATGATGAAGGTCAGGAAGTCTTTTTCTAAGTGATGCAATATTCCAGGTCATCATTATTAGTGAAGATGAAGTCTAAGTGTATTTTTTCCAGTTTAAGGTGAATTTGTTGCAGAGATTTAATAGCTCGTGTGAGTTAATTTTGATCTGAGCTGCCTCCTGGGGTTAGCTCTGCTAAAGCATTATTTGCTACATTCCTTCATTTTAGGTGTCTTCAGATGAAAAGTCCATAGATAGAAGTGAAGGAAGTGTGAATGTCTGTATAAGTGCTAGTAGTGGTAGTCTGCTCGTTTAGGTGGGGTAAGTATCTAGCTCCAGCTGTACCCCCCATCCTTTTCTTCCACCCGGAGAGAGGTGATATGCTGGACTCCGGCCAAAGGAATAATCAGTCGACTAACAGCTCCCGTCTCCACTCCGACGGCGCCAGTTTGAGTCACCTGGCACAACGCTGAGAGAGAGATTGAAGGAACCGTCTCACACGAGTTTTTGAGACTGAATCATCAACTTTTATACTGCCCACATCTGCAGTAACACTATCTTCAACCACATCCACCTGAGTCACCAGCGGACCCCACCTGAGTCCCTTACTCTTGGTCAACAGACATCTATCACACCCATAAACAAGTGGTTGTTGTCATCGATTAAGTGAATACCAGCAAGGAGTTCAGAAAAGTGTACCAGCTGAGGTGTCAAGAATATCGACACGTCCCTTTTAATCTGTACAAATTAGCTGTTGCAACGTAGTTTTATTTGTCTATTTTTTATTTTTATTCACGATATGGTTTGTTTGCTATTCATGTTTAAGTTTTTATTATTTCATAAATCTTTCTATTCAATAAAGTGCTTATTTTTTTTATGTTATTTTGGTCTTTTTCTATTCTTTGTAATTTTCCTACGGAGGAACGAGCCTTGGTTCATCTTGGGGTTCAAGATTGACCCGAGGCGGAGTTTATCCTTCACACACCCACTAGCAAGGTGTACCTAACAACACGAAATATTGCATCTTCAACCTTGTAATATACATCCTTATATCTAGTGGATATGCTTCCCCCAAATTGGTCAGATTAAAAAAAAATCCATATGACGTTTGTTAGCTAATTAATGCTTATAATTGATAGATGTCATTGTGAATAAAATATTTATGTAAACTTAATCGAAAATATATTTTTAATACGATTTGTCCCTGGGACCAATTAAGTGGTGGGATCAGTGTATACTGAATGGTAGTACGTACATTATTTGTAATTTCAGGACGAAGTATCGAGCCTGTAACACCTAAATGACACATGAATATTTATCATCCTACGGGAACATATACTTGCTACACCACACTAACACGGTATCATATAGGAATATATCCTTTAAAAAATAGCCGCAAATAGCAACAGCCTGATTTTGATCAGGTTTATTGGCCCCCTCCATTCTTTGAAGATGTATACCAAGTAAATTAAATTTATAAAATACTCTGCTTTTATATGTTATTATTTAAGAGAATTTTAGGGAATATTAATATTATTGAAAAAAATAATGTCAATCTACACAACAATAAAATTGCAACTAATAGTTTTGTTTGTTAATTTTTTTTAATAATTATTACAAATAAAACTTGTAAAACAAAAACAAGTTAATTTTTTCACCGGTAACTTACGTAAACTATGGAAGGCTCTTGTCAAATGACCAAATTATTTATATTCACAAAAATTTAACAAGTTCTAAGGTCAAAAGCCCTACTGAACAGCTGCTCATAACTAAGTCTAACATTAGAAAGGGTATCACTTTTTTTCTGACCAAATATCTTTTCTTCTATCTTTCCCCTGTGAATTTGCTTGTAATAGTTTACCATATATCAATATTACAATCATAAAAAACTTGAACCTCCACATTCACAGCCGAACTTAGGAAATTTTTTCCTTTCAAAAAAGATAAGATAAGATTTCTTCGGATTTTTAACCCCGGAGGGTTAGCCACCCAGGATAACCCAAGAAAGTCAGTGCGTCATCGAGGACTGTCTGTCTTATTTCCATTGGGGTCCTTAATCTTGTCCCCCAGGATGCGACCCACACCAGTCGACTAACAACTCAGGTACCTATTTGCTGCTAGGTGAACATGACAACAGGTGTAAGGAAACACGTCGAAATGTTTCCACCCGCCGGGAATCGAACCCGGGCCCTCTGTGTGTGAAGCGAGAGCTCAAGCCCCCAGGCCACCGGGCCTGGTGTAAGTAATTGTGTAAGTAATTAAATGCAGTTAGTTACATACGTTTTGTGTAATTTTAATATAGGATCTTACATAGTAAGATGTGTAGATTACCTAGGATAACCCTCCATAAAGTCAATGAATATTAGCCGGTTGTTAGATACAGTAAAAATCTCTCAAGATTATAATAAAATATATTAAATTACATCAACATTAAATAGAGAAATTAACCTTAGTAGAACAATTACACGAATGTTAACTATACAAGAAATCACTTGCATCTTGCGTTATTATATACTATAATGGAATGCAATAAAATTAGTGACTTTAGAGACAACTCGCTCAAATGGTCAAAAACTGTCAATGTTGTCCACAGTATTATTTATTACCAACCATTCTGAAAAAAAAACGTAACTGCGTTCTCAGTCCCATGCTATTTAATGTTCTAATTAATGCTCTCCTAAATAGAGGAATTAATACACTTAAGAGGCCTGGTCACGGACCGGGCCGCGGGGGCGTTGACCCCTGGAATTCTCTCCAGGTAGACTCCAGGTATACCTATGACCATAATTTTTAAAGGGGTGGACCGGTAAGCCAGCGGAATGCCTCGGTCAGATGACCAAAAGCTCCAACGGCGAGTCATCAACTGACTAAGACCCGCGTCAGGAAACACTTGTCCTGTTTCCTGACGAACCTTACCTAACCTAACCTCTCCTAAATGTTCTACCTACCTCACCTAAACATATAGCTATAAGCTATGCTGATGACACCATGATCCATACAACAGGGCCTAAGATGAGTACCATCCTTAATGAAGTTCAAGCAATTTGCAATCGACTAGGCCTCATAATATCTTCCTCTAAAACATTAACAAGCAAACGACATCCCCCACCCATCCATTTGCAGGGTGAAAACATTAGCTATGTTAAAACTTAGATACCTTGGTGTAGATGTACCCTTTAATAAATCCATTATACCACAACTAAATGAGAAATGTAAAGATAGACTAAATGCTCTCAAAGCTGTTGCTGGCTAGTTAGTTTGATATCTTTATTATGCACCCCATACCCATCCTGTGGGCGGTAGTCAAAAGATTACAGAGGTACATAATGGGTCCAGGGACTGGACCCCAAAGTTTTGATAGATGAGCAAGTTACAAAAGTAATGAACTAACAAGCTACAAATGTAATGAACTCACAAGTTACAAAGGTAATGAAACATGTAAGTAAATTTACTTACGTTTATACATGGTTACAATCATGAACAAATTATAAAGCAATGAACAATTCACTAGTCTACACCCGGTCACAACTGTAATGAGTTCTTGGTGCAAATTTTATTGTTGGGTCACACACACATATACATACACACTTACATATACACATACACACACACATGGAAAGGGTCAGAGGAGACATGATAATGACATACAAAATACTGCGGGGAATCGACAGGATGTTCCAGAGAGGGAACACAGAAACAAGGGGACACAACTGGAAGCTGAAGACTCAGATGAGTCAAAGGGATGTTAGGAAGCATTTCTTCAGCCACAGAGTAGTCAGGAAGTGGAATAGTCTTGAGAAAGATATAGTGGAGGCAGGAACCATACACAGTTTTAAGATGAGGTATAATAAAGCTCATGGAGCAGGGAGAGCAGAGACCCAGTAGCGGACAGCGAAGAGGCGGGGCCAGGAGCTGAGTCTCGACCCCTGCAACCACAATTAGGTGAGTACAATTAGGTGAGTACATACATATACACACACATACATATACACACACATATATACATACACACACACACACGCGCACACACAACAGGCCCAGCCTTCAATCGACATGTACATAGGACAAAATGGCAATCAACACACACACACACACACGGGGCCAGGAGCTGAGTCTCGACCCCTGCAACCACAATTAGGTGAGTACACACACATACACACGCCTCGATGGCATGGTGGCTAGCGCTCTTGCTTCACGCACGGAGGGCCCGGGTTCAATTCCCGGTGGGGCCGAAACATTTCGAAGTGTTTCGTTACACACACACACATACATACAACAGGCCTAGTGTCTAATCGACATGTGCCTAGGACAAAATGGTAACTAACTAACACGTGGCAATGCTTTACTTACAGGGAGCAAAGTCAGGGTATTTTTCCAGAACGGTCTGTAATATACCACTGTGGATAAAATACTTTGACATATCTTGAACATTTCTGAGTAAGTTGTCTCTGAATTCATTAATTTTGTCGCACTCCACTACATAATGACGCAGGGTGTGACAATAATCCAACTGACAAAGTTTACATTTTGTTTGGTCTACATCTGGTGGTGCTAGCTACAACTATGGTGCTAATGTGAGAATCGTGAGAATGATGTACATAGACTATGTTAGGTCCTTAATTGATTATGCTGCTCCCATGTTGATATTAGCTAGAGAAAGTTATCTCCAACCCTTGGAGTTAATGCAAAATGAAGCTCTCAGAAGTATTCTTTTGTCTGTCCCAAATCTACAAAGGTTCTTAATGTGAGGGAGGAGCTTGGTATTCGTAGTATTAAATTCAAATTCAAATTTTTATTTCTTTGCATAGTTTACAGTGGGTGACTGATATGTTATAAGGAGTCTTGTTTCCATGCATAGTTTACAATGTACAATTACAATATTGATTTGCTAAGTGCAAAGAAAGCCACTATCATGCCGAGGCATGGTAATAACACTGTAGTACTCGGTCTTAGAATGTTAAGAAATGAACCTGACACTGTCACTGTGAATCTTACTAAATGTCTAGAAGTAAATACACACAGAACTAAATGGATTGTGAAAACATGCAATTATATTGAGTTTTATAACCTGCATGAACTGCATCACTGGAAACAACAACAACTACTCAAACCCATACTTTTTGCAGATGACACTACATATGTTATCTCTCACCCAAGCCCAGACACACTAGCCAACACTGCAAATACTGAATTGCAGAAAATATCTACCTGGATGATGACCAACAAACTTACTCTCAATATTGATAAAACCTATTTTATCCAGTTTGGGAACAGAGCTACAAACGCACCACTTAACATAATGATAAACGGGTCCCCTATCGCAAAACTCACAGAGGGAAAATTCTTAGGAATCCATCTTGACAGTGGCCTCAAATTTCAGACACATATACAACAAATCTCCAAGAAAGTCTCAAAGACCGTGGGAATACTATCCAAGATACGGTACTATGTTCCACAACCAGCTCTCCTTACCCTATATCACTCACTCATTTACCCCTACCTCACCTATGGAATCTGCGCATGGGGCTCTACATCAATAACTCATCTCAGACCATTAATAACACAACAAAAGGCAGCAGTTAGAATGATAACAAATTCTCACTCCAGGCAACATACTCCACCAATATTCAAAAACCTAAACTTACTCACCATACAAGACATCCATACTTTTTACTGTGCCTATTACATACATAGAACACTATGCAAATATTAACCCACCACTCAAACTTCTCCTTACTAATTTTAACAGGACACATGACCATAACACTAGACACAGATCACTCCTCGATGTTCCCCGTGTCCACCTAACACTATGTAAAAACTCAATGCACATAAAAGGCACGAAAATTTGGAATTCATTACCTGTCATTGCCAAAGAAACCCTACCTGTACCCCAATTCAAAACGATGCTAAAAAAACCACCTTCTCACCCAAAGCTAATTGCTTCATATCAAACATTTCCAGCAAAGTAGAATAATCACTTAACGTAAAACCTGACTAATCAATTGAATGTAATGTATGAATGAACGAATGAATGAATGTAAAACCTGTTATGAATAATACATACTTAGCTAATTATTCCCACAACACTTACATTATAAAGACCACGTAAACTAACTGCAATGCAATTAATTGTTTTAAATTGTTATCTCACTCAATTAGTTGCATTGCTACAATAAATTGCTACAATTAATTGATATGTTCAACTTATATTCAAACTTTATAACTTAGATATGCAACTTTACTTATTTTATAAATTATCAACCATAACTTTTTATTATTTTATTATTATTATTGCTTTAATTTGTTTAATCTGATTTAATTAATTTTATAATGAAGACAAAAGTACAAAACTGTTTAAAAAATGTCATGTCTAAACTATGTTCAAATTTCATAGCTTAAATACTCACCTTTACTCATTGTATACTATCTACAAAAATTCTTACAATTTAGTTTTAAGTTAATTTTAAGTCTGCCCAAAATGCCCTGCATACTAGGGGCTTTTGGCATATACACCTCATGTAATCTCAATAACCAAATGTAATTCTTTGTATCATGTTCAAATAAAAATATTATTATTATTATTATTATCATTTAATATCACATACCTGTAAGCCTCTCCCAAGAAGCTCATTGCTAATAATCCCCTCCTTAAATCACTTGTTAAAGCAACTGTTCAAGAAGAAATTTTCGCCTAGCTGGTAGTAATAAGTTCTCACAAGTTATATACACTGATGGATCTAAACAGGAGTCTTCTGGCAGGGCTGCATCTGCTCTTGTTGCCACCTCCCTAGTTAAGAATGGTAATAAATTTGTTGAACTAGGCATAAGAATTAACTTGACATCTACACTGCAAACTGAATTGTTTGCAATCCTAATGGTGCTAAAGCTAACTTATGACACTGAGCTTGACTTTACCATCATTACTGATTCTGTCTGACTGATGTTGTAGTGGCCAGGCTTAGGCTTGGCTACAAGTACTTCTGGCAGTTTGGGAGACACACAGATGATGATCAAACTAAATGCAAATTATGTGATCAGGCATATGGTCACTGTCTTGACCACTATGTGCTTAATTGTCCACTTATTGAGGAATATAGAGATAGACAGTATAATAACCTATGTGACATGTCAAGATATCTTATTAATGAAAATAAGATACCAGTTATACTAAGCAAATTTCCTAAATTTGCTTGTAACAGATAAGTGAACTGTAGATATAAATCCAAATGTACAATTGTTAACCCTTTTGGGGCCTAGCTCCTAGGCCTTTTGTGTATCCATATGCTCTTGCTCTACCGTCCACAGGATGGATACGGGGTGCACAATAAACTAGCCACTTCGGTGGCAAAATCTAAAAATCTAATCTCCATGAACGTGCCTATCTGTGCTCATGATAACGTGAGCATAGATGGGCATGTTTATGGAGCAACTTGCAATGTGAACAGACTGACTGATGTTGTAGTGGCCAGGCTTAGGCTTGGCTACAAGTACTTCTGGCAGTTTGGGAGACACACAGATGATGATCAAACTAAATACAAATTGTAGAAATTTGTCTTTGGACTGCCTCCTTGTAAGCTGCCCTCTGGCAAGCACTGTTAACACCGACACTGACACTTTGAGACGCTCCTCTCAGACTTACAAGTGACTTATGGAACAGATTTCTAAATACACTGCAGCTGCAAAAATTCCCCACCTACATGCACGACTAAAAAGGGGGTGAACTTGCTTGATGGAGAAGAATTTGTCACTTGTCTTCCAAACTCCCTAAGCCTTAGTCCTCTATGGACTCTCCCCTTGAAAGACACATGCTGGTAGGACTTAATTCTGCAATATTCAAGTGGTATTAGTGTCCTGCCTTAAACTCAGAATCACCCAACTCTAAGGTATAACCTCTAAGCAATATATAAGCAGTAAGGGACACTAGCTTCCAGACTTTTACTTAAAGAGGGGACGCTGGTACCTACTAATAAGCGCCCGACTGCACGAGACCCACAACAAAACCCACCCACGTTTCCCCCAGAAAACTGGCCAGATACCGAGAGAAAAAAAGGTATGGTCCTACTGTATTGGGTCTGGATGGAGAAGGATATCCACAGTACTTCGAGATGTCTTCTCCGAGTCCCCAGGACTGATGTTGTTAGTCACGTGGGAACGCTGCACTGTTCGCAGCACTTGTTTACTCGATGATGTCTTGTCTGAGAAGAGTGCTCGTCGCATCCTGGAGCTCCCACACTGCCTGTGGTCAGCATGGGATTGCCATTTCTTGTTGTCCTATATAACCTAATGTTCGCCTAGAAGGCCTAAACCTACCTATGTTAAGGTCCTAGGGCTACCTTATTAATATCTAAAGTTGCCTCAATAATTCTAATATTAGTTACTAACTGTACAAACTTACCTAGACCTTCCTAGGAGAGTAAATCTATGAATTAATATGTGCAATCTCACTACCTCCGCCAACTACTGTGTTTGTTTGGGTGGGTGTGTGGGTTCATAAACTCCGAGGACCTATCCGTGGTATGTTTGAGGCTTCATACGGCTTATTTACCCTGTGGAACTTTTATCAAGGAAATAAGTGTCCACACAAATTATGTGATCAGGCATATGGTCACTGTTAGTTAGTTAGTTACCATTTTGTCCTAGGCACATGTCAATTAGACACTAGGCCTGTTGTATGTATGTGTGTGTGTAACGAAACACTTCGAAATGTTTCGGCCCCGCCGGGAATTGAACCCGGGCCCTCCGTGCGTGAAGCAAGAGCGCTAGCCACCATGCCATCAGGGCATGTTTTGAACACTATGTGCTTAATTGTCCAATTATTGAGGAATATAGATAGACAGTATAATAACCTATGTGACATGTCAAGATATCTTATTAATGAAAATAAGATACCAGATATACTAAACAAATTCCCTAAATTTGCTTGTAATAGATAAGTGAACTGTAGATGTGTAGATATAAATCCAAATGTACATCTGTTAACCCTTTTTGGCCCTAGTTCCTGGGCCTTTTGTGTATCCATATGCTCTTGCGCTACCACAGGATGGATATGGGGTGCACAATAAACTAACCACTTCGGGGGCAAAATCTAATCTGTAATCCCCTAAATTTGTATAACTGTATTTGTACTTAAATAAACTTACCAAAACCAGTTCAGGACATTTATTAAAGGAAACGTTTCGCCACGAGTGATTTCTTCAGTCCTTATACAGAGATAACTAAGAACACGAGTATATATAATGGCAGGGGTCAGGTGGAGTGTCGCGTGGGTAGTAGTAGTAATGGTAGTAGTAGTAGTAGTAGTAATAGTAGTAGCAATGGTGGTAGTAGTAGTAATGGTAGTAGTAGTAGTAATGGTAGTAGTAGTAGTAATGGTAGTAGTAGTAGTAATGGTAGTTGTAGTAGTAGTAATAGTAGTAGTAATGGTAGTAGTAGTAGTAATGGTAGTAGTAGTAATAGTAGTAGTAATGGTAGTAGTAGTAGTAGTAATGGTGGTAGTAGTAGTAATGGTAGTAGTAGTAGTAATGGTGGTAGTAGTAGTAATGGTAGTAGTAGTAGTAATAGTAATGGTAGTAGTAGTAGTAGTAATGGTAGTAGTAGTAGTAATGGTAGTAGTAGTAGTAGTAATGGTAGTAGTAGTAGTAGTAATGGTAGTAGTAGTAGTAGTAATGGTAGTAGTAGTAGTAGTAATGGTAGTAGTGGTGGTAGTAGTAGTAGTATAATATAATAATATATTACTACATGTATAAGGTATACAGTCCTTGGTGACATCATTGACATATACTACTATATAGAAAGCACCTTGTTATGCAGAACATTTCAGGCAAATTAGGTCCTTGTCCCAGGATGCGACCCACACCAGTCGATCAACTCCTAGGTACCCATTTTACTGATGGGTGAACATAGACAGCAGATGTAAAGAAACACACTCAATGTTTCTACCCTGCGCTGGGAATCGAACGCAGGAGCTGAGTCTCGACTCCTGCAACCACAATTAGGCGAGTACAGATCCTAGCCGTGTGAAGCGAGAGCTTTAACCACCAGGCCACGGGGCGATTACCTGTGGTATATGTGATGAATGATCCACGTGAAGTGCAGACAGAATAAGTGATCATAAATTATAATTCATTATCACTCCTGGCTACTAATTAGTAGCCATGAGTGATAACTTTAACTTTGTAATGCATGCCTAGGTCAACGTGGGGCCATAGAGCCAGTATTGTTACCAGATCCAATAACACTAGACAGGTGCCCCGGTGCCTGGTCGCTAAAGCTCTCGCTTCACATGGCGAGGGTCTGCGTTCGATTACCAGTGCGGGTAGAAACACTGGGCGAGTTTCTTTACACCGGTTGTCTATGTTCACCCATCAGTAAAATGGGTACCTGGGTGTTAGTCGACTGGTGTGGGTCGTATCCTGGGACAAGGACCTAATTTGCCCGAAATGCTCTGCTTAACAAGGGGCTTTCTATATACGTACTAGCATGTCATTGATGTCAGCTAGGCCTGTATACCATACACTTGTAGTAAATAAAGATATTGTGGAAATTATTTTGGTCTATCTAGAGTTTACCTGGAGAGAGTTCCGGGGGTCAACGCCCCCGCGGCCCGGTCTGTGACCAGGCCTCATGGTGGATCAGGGCCTGATTAATCAGGTCATTGGCCACCCAGCTCTTGACGGGTGCGGGTGTGCTGTTCCCTGGGCTGCCACCTAGCGGTGATCAAAGACAATTTCATTTTCTGTAAACATGGCGACGGCGAGCAGACGCAGGATTAACACAGTCTGTATAGATATGGTGACAGGATCTTTGCAACCGGCTACTGCGGCTACAGTTCTGCCAAACATATTAAGAGACGTTTATGGTTTGGAGACTACAGATTTGTATGGCGTGGCACTCAACGGAGTTAATAGAGTCTTTGTAAAACTCTTAACGGCTGAGGTGTACGAAAGGACTGTCGACCGCCATCAAGACAGAGTCTATACGGTACATTCTGGCCTACAAGTGCGACTGAAGGACGTGTCGCATACTTACACTTGGATCAGGGTTAAGAACGTACCGTTTGAATCAGACTCGGTGGACATCAGCCAAGTATTTGGAGATTACGGCATTGTGCATGCTGCCATGCCTGGGAAGTGGAGCGAGGGTCCGATGGTGGGCATTTTTGAGGGGACATACTCACTGAAAATGACATTACGCAGGCCGATTCCATCTTACGTCGTACTGCCAGAATTTAGGACTCAGCTATACGTGACATACATGGGACAGCGAAGGACCTGCAGGTTGTGCGGGGCATACGAGCATGTGGCTGCTGACTGCATGCGGAGGACGGGACAACGGGTGGATACTGGACGACGAGACCTGGAAGTAAGGACGCACGAGGTTGTGCAGGATCCGGTGGACGCTAAGGAGGCTGGAACTAGATTATGGAGTGAGATTGTTGATGGATCGCAGGGATGTCATACGTTGCCAAATGTGTCTGTACAGGAGGCTGCTGCTGGTGGCGAGAAGCAACCAGGCAACGGCGAGGATTCCCTTTGGAGGAGGTATTATGGGAGATATTGACGACCGTTGCCAGTACTTAGTGTGGAGGCATGTGAAGGTTTGGATGCGGCAGTGAGTGTGGTGGATGAGTTGGTGAGTAGCAGTGTTGAGCAGCAGTCTTTAGTCAGAGAGCATGTATCGGTTGAGGTGCATCGGCAAGAGAGCGACGAGAGGGATGATAGTATGGAAGCGGTGCCTGGATCGAGGAAGCGGTTGGGCACAGTGAGTGATAGTGAAGATGTATTGACCCCAGCACAGAGGACAGGTAAAAGTCGATGGTGGAGGTGGCGAGAAAGGACCTGGGAGTTTTGCATGATAGAGAAAAGGTCAAGGGTGGGAGGCAGTTGAGTAAAACAGGAGGTAAAGGGAAGGCGGTCTCGCAGCCTCCACCGCGGCCTAAGGGCAAACCCTCACAATTGTTTTCAAGTGTCTAACATTAAACGTAAATGGTCTGCGGGAAGAAATTAAAAGGGCATGGGTAGAATGCACATTGAGGAGGTATGGTGTGAATGTAGTCTTTTACAAGAACATAATTTTCGGTGTGGAAGCGAGTTGCAGTTGAAGGGATATAAGGTGTATGCTGGTTCATCGGGGAAATTAAAGGGTGGGGTGGCGGTAGCAGTCGCAGACTCTAGCCCTTTAAATTATATGCTTGGGAAAAGTGTGGGGGTCGGATAGTGAGGGTAGAGGGGGAGTGGGTGGAGTGCGGGTATGTTTCATGGGTGTATACATGCCAGCAGAACATTCAAGGAAGGTGAAGGTGGAATTTGTAAGGGATGTAATGATATATGCTTTCAGGGGTTTACCTGGGGTGTCGATAGTTGGGGGATTTTAACTGCATAATTCGTGAGAGGGATGTTGAGCCTAGGGGGCGGTGTGTGTTGGTTGAACTGAGGGATTTATTAAGAAGTGCGGGGTTGGGGGATGTAGTTGGGGTAGGGGGTTCCGGGGAGCATACTTTTGTTAGGAGGGGTTATGGGGCTAGGTTAGATAGGATTTATGTTTCCGGGTCTGTTGTGGTGGGTAGGATTAGTTATTTGGATATGGGTTTTTCTGATCACAGGGGGTGTTGGCTGAGGTAGATTGGTCAGGAGTAGCTAAGTGGTATAGGGGATATTGGAAATTGAATGTTAGGTTGTTATCGGGTGAGGATAAAAGGGTTGAGTTTGCGGGATGGTGGGGTAGGTTATGGGAACGAGGGCGTCGGGAGGAAGATTTGGTGGGTTGGTGGGTGTCGGTGGAAAACCACACATACGAATGTTTTATCAGAGATTGGGAAAGGAGGAGGCGGAATGGCGATATGGGATGCAACATATTTAGAAGGCCTGCTACAGAGTTGTTATGTAAGAGGGGATATGCAGTTACGGGGAGATTAGGGAATTGAAGAATAGGTTGATAGAAATACAGAATGAGAGGTTTGGGCGTGTAGGATGAAGGCGGGTATAGATGATGTTTTGTGGGGATAAACCCTCAAAATATGTGTTAGGTCAATGTAGAGTGCGTAGGAGAGAAGGACAATGGAATATGTGGAAGTAGAGGAAAGTGCAGATGGTTATGAGCCGGGAATGAATATTAGAGGAACAGAGGCGATAGGGGTGTACGTGGACAAGTGGTTTCAGAGGTACCTGAGTAGTGTGGATGTGGAGTCGAAGGCTTGTAATATTCTTACAGAGGGTATTGTGGGGAGGTTAGAGGAGGGGATAGGGAGGGTATGGGGGTAATCAGCGAAGAGGAGGTATGAGAGGCAGTGAGTGGGCTTAGTAAAGGCAAAGCTCCTGGAATAGATGGTTGGCAAATGAGTTTTATAGGGAACACTGGGATAGTATGAGAGGTTGTGTGGTGGAAGTGATGAATCGGATGAAGAGGGATAGGAGGATGGGGAAAGGGATGGGGATGGGTGTAATGGTCTTGGTGAAAAAGGGAAAGGTAGGTAATATGTTGAGTAATTACAGGCCACTGATGCTCATGAATGCAGACTATAAGATCTTTGCAAAAATATTGGGAAATAGATTGAAAAGGGTGCTTGAGAAGGTGATTGCAGGGGGCAGGGGGATCCGGGTAGAGGGGTGCTTAAGGGACATGAGAGGATTAAGGGATTTTTAGATAGTGGTAGGGGGAGGCATCTTAGCTTTGGACTGGAAAGGGGCGATGACTGTGGAAGTGAGGTGTTGTTTGAGGTGATGAGGATACAGGGTTTCGGGAGGAGGTAGTGGATTGGGTTCGGGCATTATATGTAGGTGCTTGCGTTAGAATACAGGTGAATGGCAGGCTTGGGGGTGTGGTGGAGATGGATAGGGGTCTGCGACAGGGTTGTCCTCTGTCGCAGATTCTTTGCATGCTTGCAAGATCCATTCTATAGATTAGTGGACGGTGGGGTACAGGGAGGGGGCGGCGGATAGATGGTGTTGTGGGTTATGTAGATGACACAACAGTGCTCTTAGGGAATGTGGTTGGTTTTGAGACGGTTCGGAGGTGTTTAAGGACTTTTGTGAGGCCACTGGGATGAGTGTGAATGGTGCAAAGTCGAAAATGTTGGAGGTAGGATCCTGGGTGGGGGAGCTTGGGCCAGGGTATGGGTGGTTCGTGGTGGATAGCATCACTATCTGTGGAATTGTATACATGAGGGATAGGCATCAGACGAGAGAGGTGAATTCAGGTCGAGTGGTGCAAAGGGCGAAGTTGTGTATGTCTGCATGGAGGCCGAGTGATCTCACTTTGCGACAGAGGGTACTTGCTGTCAATACATTGGTCTACAGTAGGATTTGGTATGTTGCTGGTGTGTACCCACTGTTGCAGGTGGATGTGAAAGAGTTGGAGCGTAGAGTATTCAAGTATATCTGGGCGAATGGGAGGAATTGGTTGCGAAAGGAAATTGTTAGGAACGGGGTAGGGATGGGTGGTTTGGGTTTAATTTGGTTGGAGCGGAGACTGGTGTGTATGTATGTGAGACGGTGCTTGGTGAGGAGAGGGGCTTGGGGGAAAGGAGGAGGGTGGGGTGGGGGTGTATTGAGGGAGATGAGTGAATGGTGGGGGAAAGGAGTTAGATTACTGTAGAGATTTGTTGAGGAATTTATTGGTAATTAAAGAACCGCATAAAATGAAGGTGAATAGGATGATGGGTCTTGGTGCGGAGGCTAAGGTTGTAGAGGGTGCAGCGGTTTTTCCAGTATATGATTGGGTTCGGATATGGAGGGGTTTTCGAGGACTTAGGTTACGCGCAAGAGATCGTGAACAGATGTACAGATTTTTACATGGGGCGGTAGCGTCAAGGGCGGTATTATTCAGTATGGGGTTGGTACAGGAGGGCAGGTGTGAAAGGTGTGGTATGTTGAAACTGTCTTGCATGGATATATTTCTGTGAAGCTTTGGGGCCTGTGCGGGAGTGGATGGGGGTGGTATGCAAACTTGGGGGAGGGGGATACAGTTGTTGAGGGCACTGTTCCTGGACTTGGGAGGATTGGATGACAGGGTTAGGAGAGGCCTAATGCATTGTTTGGTTGATTTCGTGTGTGGTCATGGAGATTGAGGGAGGTGGGAATAAGGGAAAGAATTAGGGCATTGGCTGGGTAATGTACCGTACGAAATGTAGAAACAGGCAGGTGTATGGGAGGGATTGGGATAAGGATTTTAGTTCGGCTTATAGGAATTTCCGGGTGGGAGTTATTAAGTGGGTTTGTAGGAGTTTAAGGGGCTTGGCTCTGCGACTTGCTTGGGAATGTACGGTTGTGGCTTTGGTATGGCCTGGATGTTGCTTGTGATTGACTGAAGTTGGTACGGTTGGGGGGCGGTTTGGTGGGTGGGGACGGATGACCTTATACTGGGTGACGGGAGACAGATGGGTTTGGGTGTGTATGTTGTGTGATCGAGTGGGGATGTGGATTTGGGTGTGTGGGTTATTTAAGGGGGTTGTAATTGGGGAAGAGTAAGGGTTTGTCCTGTTCAGTGCTGGGTGTTCAGTTATGGTGTGTGTTGATGTGGAGTGTTATTATTGAAGTTTGTGTATGGTCTGAGGTACTGAAACCTGGTTGATGGGTCTGTGACCTTCAGGCAGATTCAAGACTTGGTGATGTTAGAGGACGGTAAAATGTTTGGTTACTGTCACATGAATTTGGTGTATTTTTATATATTTATCGTAGTTGTACTCAGAGATGACAAGGTTTGACTTGTCATGAGCAGTGGAACTGTGTTAATAATGAATAGGACAGGTGGTACTTGTGGTATCAAGTTTAGGGTGTGAGTGGGTATACGTGGAGTGCATGTCATCTGTATGATTGAGTATAATATATATTGTGCCTGTGTGTGGAATACTATAGTAATTTTGAGAAATGTACATTGTTTGGTGTACGACATTACTGTACCAGTGGATGTGGAGTGGTAATGGCTTGGAGCTCTTATCATATTGGAGTGGACAGATATGTGGTACACGGGACAGGATACAGTGGTGATTTACGCTATCTGTTTTATATATTGTACATCCATCCTGATGTAATAGGGTCATAAGTAGGTTGTTGGATAATGATTATGGTTAAATGTAATAGGTGCATATAATTGTATGCACATAGTGATTGGCGGGGATAGGGACTTTATTGTTATTTAATTGTTTTACTGGAGATTGATTATCTGTATGTTTTGTATTGATTTTGTAAGTATATGCATTAGTGATTGCGGTCACAGTTATTTATGGATATTTTTGTAATTCTGTTTAAAACCAATAAAATGTAAAAAAAAAAAAAAAAATCAGGCTGTTACTGCTGGCCGCACGCAGTTCAACGTACGAACCACAGCCTGGCTGGTCAGGTACCGACTTTAGGTGCCTGTCCAGTGCCTGCTTGAAGACACCCAAAATATTCCACGAAAAGTTTCACAGTGTATGAGCTTTAAGAGCCCTTAATATACCACTTACATAACATTTGTACATAATATTATTCTTTAGGAAGATTTACGTAGTTACACAAAGTAGAAAAATAACGTAGGAATTATTAATACAGTTTTAGGACCTAAAATAGGTAGGATTAGGTTAATATAGTAGTATTAGAGAGCTGGCGATTCGAAAGTTGAATGTAGACAGTTAAAAGACGCTAGCAAATCAGTTACATACCAGAGGGCTTAGAGTGTAGACGTATCACACGAGTTAGCAGAACACCGGTATAAAACTCGCTTGGGTTGGGGAAACTGCAACACCAACAGAGCTTGCCCTAGTACAGTGGGGTACTACTAGTATCCAGACGAGCCCTGAGGACTAGATAGTCGTTCCTGTCAGCATAATAAACCAATCTTTCTGCTGGAACGTGAGTTGAACGTTCGCGGTTATCGAGGCGGATGGAGAAACACCGGAAATTCGCCTCTAATGAGGTACTGAGAGTAAAGGACGCTTATTACTCCGTCATTTCAAGTGAGTTGACTTTGCCGTTTTTCAGTTAGGAGTTACACATCACTAATTAAAGGACCCCAATGGAAATAAGTTACTGTCTGACTTTTTTGGGTTATCCTAGGTTCTCTACACATGCTGCTATGTATGATAATGTATGTAAATGTATTTGTGTATACCTGAATAAACTTACTTACTTACTTAATTATATGGGATATTTTTGCATGAGCCACTGGTGTGCCCGGGAGAAAACCTGGGGCGTCTGCGTCAGCAGCATTGGCTAAGTTTTTGCCGCGCATTAGAAGGAAGTTCGCAAAAAAAAAAAAACATAGATATTGTTTACACTACTAAGGTACTGAGGAAGATCAGTAAATACACCATATGTGAACTGTGTAAGGGATGGGTGCACAACGGATGTATGTTTAGTTATGTTAATGGTGCTAAATATCAGTTTGTTTGCAATAAATGCACTTTAGCTCCATTACCGTTTAACAGTGCCAACTTTGATTTATCTAAAATTTTTACCACAAATGAACCCTTGCCATATATTGATGATTATAACTGTTTCAAGAAAGCAGCCCTTCACTTTATTCATGTCAATGCTTGGTCAGTTTTACCCAAAATGTCAGATTGGGATTCTAGCAAACAAGGCTAAGGCGGCTGTTATATCCATCTCTGAATCCTGGTTTAGATAACACGGTGACTGACGACGAAGTTAAAATTAGAAGGATACAATATAAGAAAGATAGGAAAAGACAAGGTGGTTGAGGTGTGTTTATTTAAGAAATGACTACAACCCAAGACCCGATTTGTATGACAGTAAACTGGAAATTCTATGGTTTGAGGTGTTGCTGCCTAAAACCAAACTCATTCTAGTAGGAACAGGTTACCGCCCCCCTCATGATTAGTTCTTTGAA
Organism: Cherax destructor; assembly: GCA_009830355.1. Taxonomy (NCBI): domain Eukaryota; kingdom Metazoa; phylum Arthropoda; class Malacostraca; order Decapoda; family Parastacidae; genus Cherax; species Cherax destructor. Next base: position 28,801 of record WNWK01015801.1, on the reverse strand, counting down.
AACTTTTTTTGTCCAGAATTGATCACAATTGGGAGATTTCATATCTTATCAATAACAAAATAACGGGCTATATAACAGATATAAGCAGCTTCTAGGATTAAATAGTTACACTTCAGCTGTGTGATCCAACCCGGATCACACAGTTTTTGACCACCATACTCGACCACCTAACTTTGTAACCACTCTGATAACATTAGTCAGTGGTAAATAGGCTACACAGTTGTGACTGAACTGTGATCACTGGTCAACAATTTTTGAAAATTTGTATGCTTCTTAAATGAGATTAGTTAATTCTTATGTATTTTCATGTCCTGAATCCAAATATCACCTTGAAAAATGCTTATTGGCTATAGGTTTAAAAATACGAGACATGTAATATTTGATTATAACGTACGGTATGTGTCAGTATGTTTTAAACTAATCCGTACCTACTCTGCCTTTTTGCTTGACGCTTATAGTGGGCTGAAGAATCATCTCTTGACAATGTCCAGCAATAGTCTGCAAGCATTATTGTGCCCCATTTGCCCTGGTACCATTTTCCATGGTTGAAATATCTTTGTGAAACTTTTCACCATGTTCGTCACTAACTGCCCCACAGTTCGCTGGAATAAAGATTGAATGCGAGTCCAAAAAGTGGATTTTAAGTGATATGTTACATCTCATGTTTTTGTAAGTCTTGATGAGGTTTTCCACCAATTCTTCATAGTTGCCTTCCCTTTGTTTCCGATAAATCCCCTCACCACTAATTTGAATGCTTCCGAAGCATCTTTCTTCTCCACATGAAGGTCTGATTCAAAGGACCTGCCTAGTATGGGCCAACAGGCCTTCTGCAGTGTTCCTCTTTTCTTATGTTCTTAAGAAGCTCTTGAATCTGAGGAACATTGAAGACTCCCTCTCTTATCTTAGCGTCGCTCAGTGAGGGGAATTTTGATGTTAAATTATCTTCGTGTTCTTAAATCAATATACTATTGTCCTCTCAGGGGAGGTTCCTGGATGCTGGTGTGTGACTCTTGATCAAAGAAATTGGACCTGTGCTTTCCTTCCCCTGGATCAAACCAAAATTCCTCCCATTCTCCCAGGCGTGATAGAACTGATGAATTGGCTAAGTTGTATGCTTTCAAAGAGGGGGTAGATTACAATCTTGGCTTGTCAGTTATCAGTTTGAGAACAATAATACGAAAAGAACTTCAACTGAATTTTATTGACTTAAGACTCAGGGAGATTGACACCAGTCAGTCCATCTATCATCATTCTATCATGCAGGAGGAACCACATGTCTATGGTGCATCCAACAAAATTAGCAGACTCTTGGATGTTACTACTGCCCGGCTCCGGCTGGGTTATAAGTAGTATCTTTGGCATAACGAAATGTAAACTTTGCCAGATGGGCTATTGTCACACCCTGCGTCATTACTTGTACTGGAGTGCAATAAAATTAATGAATTCAGAGACGGCTCACTCAGAAGTGTTCAAGATATGTCAAAGTAGTTTATCCACAGTGGTATATTACAGACCATTCTGGAAAAATACCCTGACTTTGCTCACTGTAAATAATGCATTACCATGTGTGTGTGTGTGTGTGTGTGTCACGCAGTGGCGTTGCTAGGGTTGGTGTCACCCGGGGCGGCATCTTTGGTGTCACCATGAAATCCAAGGGAGGGGGGATGGGGGGAGTAAACTCCAGTTACGTCACTACTGCATGACCAGTGACTAATGTTTAGCAATGAGAACGTTTAAGGGCCATAAACCGAACAGGAGAATACTTCTCAATTTTATTAATGATAAAATAAATAATCGTATCAATCCTGCAAAATCATCTATCACATCAAAATCAATGATTTTCCCTATGATTACTCTGTAATCATATAATAGGCTATATAGATTCTTCTCTTATGTTGGTGCAGCAATGTTTTGTGCATTAGTGTCACCTTTAGAGGCTCTATGGTGTCACCTCTTGATGTTTTCACCCGGGGCGGACCCCCCCCCCTCCCCGCCCCCTTACGATGCCACTGTGTGTGTGTGTGTGTACTCACCTATTTTGTGAGACCCAATTAATATTTGCACTAATAGCTCATTACAGTTGTGACCGGGTGTGGACGTGTTAATTGCTCATTACTTTATACGTTGTTCATGATTGTAGCTATGTATAAGACGTGTAGATGATTCATTACTTGTGTAACTTGTGAGTTCATTACCTTTGTACCTTGTTGAGCTATCAAAACTTTGGGGTCCAGTCCCTGGACCCATTATGTACCTCTGTAATCCTTTGACTACAGCCCACAGAATGGGTATTGAACTCAAGGTAGATCTGGTCACAATCATGACAAGTTACAAAGGTATTTACAGATTACAGAGGTACGTACATAATGGGTCCAGGGACTGGGCCCCAAAGTTTTGGGTATTGGGTGCATAATAAAGATATTAAACTAACTCCCAGGCGTTGTATAACCCCTTCGGGTCTAGCGATCTCCATGAATGCAGTAACATGTGCCCCCTACGGTTTTAATGTTTACGCATAATAAAAAATAATACATACTACTTGTAAAAAATAATTTATGTATAGTATAGTAATACCTAAATAAAGAACTTGCCTCCTTCACGCGCCGCCACCCGGTCGCTTGGCTTTGTATAACTTATTTAAATATAATACTGTTTGCAAAAATATATTTATATCAATGAAATCATTTATATATTTAATTTTCGTGAAAAAATGTAATATTATTCGTTAAATATTTGTTATAATTTACAAAATTAAGGAAATACTTGCATAATATAAACTGGCATTTTCTTTTTAGCTAATAAAATTATTTATATTTATGTGGCGAGTGCGGGCATAAGACTTCGACTGCCTGGTCAACCGCAGCAGGCTATTGCTGCCTATTTTTGGAGGGATAAATTCTTATCCTTAATGAATTTCTAATATTTAAACATACTTTAAGTTAATGTTGAAGTAATAGTTACTTATATACGTCGTCATAACTTTCTATCTTCTATGTGCAGGTTATTTGTGAAATAGTACAATATATAAAGTATATGGAAGGAAGCTTCAGATTTTAATCCTTGAAGAATAACCTGTTAAAATTAAGAATAGTTTGGATTTTTAACCCGGAGGGTTAACCACTCAGATAACCCAAGAAAGTCATTGCGTCATCGAGGATTGTCTTATTTCCATTGGGGTCCTTCAATCTTGTCACCCAGCATGCGACCCTCACCAGTCGGCTAACAACACAGGTACCTACTTGTTCGGTGAATGGGGACAGCAGGTGTAATTAAACACGCCTAATGTTTCCACCCAGCTGGGAGTATAACCTACTTACTGCTAGGTAAAAAGGGGCAGCAGGTGTAAGGAAACATGCCCAACGTTTCACCCATACTGGGATCGATTCTCGGACCCCTCAGTATGTGAGCTGAGTATGTTATCAACCAAGCCACGAGCCCTATATGTTGTTTACCTGGATTTCAGTAAGGATTTCATTGTCCAACACATGAATATGTTAAAGGTAGCAATACAGTGTATTTTGGGTAAAATTATCTCATCAAATCATGGATAATTAATTATAATCGTTAATTCTACAAGTACATGTACAAGGTACATTCCTTTAAGAAAAAGGAAGAGAAGATGTAAACTAGAAAGAGAGAGACGCTCCCTGTTCAGGCGAAGATGAATCACAGAGCTGCTGAAAGGGGCCAGTATATCTGAAATACAAAGGGAGGCACTGGTCATAGAAATAGCAAATATCGAACTTAAGCTTAAAGAATCATACAGGAGGTAAGAATCTCAAGAAAAACTTAAAGTCATCAATGAAATTGGAAAATCCCCAAAATATTTCTTTTATATCAAATCTAAGGCCAAAACAACATCCAGTATTGGACCCCTGCTTAGACGAGATGGGATTTTCAGATGACATCAAATAAATGAGTGAGATACTAAGTCCCAACGTGACTTAGTGTTTAGTGAGCCATTAACCGGACTAAGAGTCGAAAATCTAAACGAATTTTTTATGACCGAGACTCAAAATCTGGTCAATTAAAAAATATCCGATATTACCCTACAACCACAAGACTTCGAAAAAGCAATAAACGACATGACCATGCACTCGGTTACAGGCCCAGACTCGTAGAACTCCGTGTTCATCAAGAACTGCAAGAAGCCCCTTTCACGTGCCTTCAGCATTCTATGGAGAGGGAGCATGACCATAGGGGTCATCCCACAATCACTAAAAACAGACATAGCCACCCTCCACAAAGGTGACAGTAAAGCAGTTGCAAAAAATTACATACCTTTAGCATTAACGTCCCATATCATAAAAACCTTCGAAAGGGTTCTAAGAAGCTACATGGCCTTCCACCTATATATCCATCAGTTACACAACTGAAAGCAACATGGGTTCAGAGTATTTACTGGCGTTGTACAGAAAATTGCTACGTTAAGCTTTCATAACAACGATATACATTTCAGTTAGGTTTGAGGGCTGACAGTGTACATTTTGATTCAGAGTCAAGTCAATATATGATAAAGAAAGTTGTTAAACCTATCGAAGAGCTTTAAGACTCGTTTATTCCTACCTAATTCTGTATCATGCTGTGGGGTGGGCTAATCAAGTACAAATTACTGCCACACTCTTAACTAAGACACAACAATGGTGGATGAGAATCAAACAGGGTCCATTTCAGTGTTAACAAAGTTAAAACGGTCAGTGGCTGCATATAAAGGGCATTTGAACAGAGCACGCAACAGGTGTAAGGTTACCAGTCAACACAATAATATAGATTGCGATGACTTACAAGGCTGCTTGAAGCTTTTAGGAGAAAAACGGGAGGAATACGAGCAAGCATTCTCAGTATACGAGCAACGGGTTATTGAGGATAATGAACCCTGAGATAGTTTCGACCAAGCTCAGGAGGAATTCTTCAAGGATGAGGAGTGTCACGAGGAGATGAATGCGTATAAGGATAAACTAAAAACATTAAAGCCTAGTATGCCAAGTGGGGCATGGACACTGGGATCGTCCCGCAGCTACTAAAAACAACAGACATAACCCCGCTCCACAAAGGGGGCAGTAAAGCAATAGCAAAGAACTACAGACCAATTGAGCTAACGTCCCATATCATAAAAATCTTTGAAAGGGTTCTAAGAAGCAAGATCGCTACCCATCTTGATACCCATCAATTGCACAACCCAGGACAGCATGGGTTTAGAGCAGGCCGCTCCTGTCTGTCCCAACTACTGGACCACAACGACAAGGTCCTGGATGCTCTAGAAGATAAACAGAATGCAGATGTTATATACACAGATTTTGCAAAAGCCTTTGACAAGTGTGACCATGGTGTAATAGCACACAAAATGCGTGATAAAGGCATAACAGGAAAAGTTGGTAGATGGATCTATAATTTCCTAACACATAGAACACAAAGAGTAGTAGTCAACAGAGTAAAGTCTGAGGCAGCTACTGTGAAAAGCTCTGTTCCACAAGGCACAGTACTTGCTCCCATCCTATTCCTCATCCTCATATCAGACATTGACAGGGATATAAGCCACAGTGCTGTGTCTTCCTTTGCAGATGACACCCGAATCTGTATGACAGTGTCCACCGTTGAAGACACTGCAAGACTCCAAGCAGACATAAACCAAATCTTTAAATGGGCTGCAGAAAACAATATGAAGTTCAATGATGAGAAATTTCAATTACTCAGATACGGAAAACGTGAAGAAATTAAAATCTCATCGGAGTACAAAACTAATTCCAACCACACAATACAGCGAAAAACTAATGTCAAAGACCTGGGAGTGATCATGTCAGAGGATCTCACCTTCAAGGACCATAACAATGTAGCAATTGCATCTGCTCGAAAAATGACAGGATGGATAATGAGAACCTTCAAAACCAGGGATGCCAAGCCCATGTTGACACTTTACAGATCGCTTGTTCTATCTAGGCTGGAATATTGCTGCACACTAACTGCACCTTTCAAGCGGGTGAAATTGCTGACCTTGAAAATGTGCAGAGAACCTTCACCGCACGCATAAGTGCGATAAACCACCTCAACTACTGGGAACGCTTGAAGTTCCTAAACCTGTACTCTAGAACGCAGGCGGGAGAGATACATTATTATATACACATGGAAAATTCTCGAGGGCTTAGTACCAAACTTGCACACAAAAATTACTCCTTATGAAAGCAAAAGACTCGGCAGGCTATGTAACATCCCCCCAATGAAGAGCAGGGGTGCCACTAGCACGTTGAGGGACAACACAATAAGTGTCAGGGGCCCAAGATTGTTCAACTGTCTCCCAGCATACATCAGGGGGATTACCAACAAGCCCCTGGCTGTCTTCAAGCAGGCACTGGACAGGCACCTCAAGTCGGTACCTGATCAGCCGGGCTGTGGTTCGTACGTTGGACTGTGTGCGGCCAGCAGTAACAGCCTGGTTGATCAGGCTCTGGTCCAACATGAGGCGTGGTCACAGACCGGGCCGCGGGGGCGTTGACCCCAGGAATTCTCTCCAGGTAGACTCCAGGTAGACTAACCCTGCCGGGACCATGAGCAGCCACACTCCTGTTACTATATTGCCCAGACTACCCTAACTGAATTTACCAATGTGTGACAGAACCTTAACAGAGTAAATTGTTTTCTGGGATCAGTTTAAAGCCCGGATAGACGACAGAAACGATTTGTCAGATGCCGTCAAATTACAGTATTTACGTCAAATTACAGTATTTGGTAGTGCCAGACTTGGTCTGGCACGCTAATTATCAACAAGCCAAGGATCAATTAAAGGACATGTTTGGCAACACCGAGGAAATAAAGATAGCCATATGGTATCGGTTGCTGGACTTATAGACTTGTCATCATGATCGTTGGAGCTTAGAGAAGTTCCGCATTGAAGTTATGAGCTTGACAAATAGCCTCAAAGATTTACACGACTGGGGCAAATCAGAATGGTTCGTCAGCCAGGCTATTCAGAGAAAACTGGCTAGCACTACCGTGCACGAGTTACATCTAAAACACCGGACAAAACGGTTCACGATACAACAGATTATTGTGGGGCTGGGAGATCTCTTGTGTCACCTAAGCATAGGTCAGGGGAAGAAAATGCCCACCAAGGGAAAATTTGTCGACCACCCCAGACACTCGAGAGACATCTAAAGCGCCCCCTACCAGGGTCAGCACATATACCCAGGACAAGTCCCTGACCAAAGAGGCCAAGGGAGAAACCACTAAGACAGTCAGTACGAGACTGTGTGTGTTCTATGAAGGGGAGCAAGCTAGTTCAGGGTGTTCAAGCTACACCGCCCATGACCAAAGACTCCAGCGACTAAGGGAGTTGAGACTGTTTCAAGTGTTGAGGGGAACACTTTGCCAGGGGCTGTAACATCCAGCTCATTGTGTGTCGAGACTGTCGGAAGGGTAAGCACCATAGCACGCTGTATCCTAATGATACCAGACCAGCCCAAGCTAAGAAGAGCAAGCAAACTTCAAGAAAGGGGAGAGAGCAAAGACAAGCTCGAAGTAGTGGCCAATGTGGTGAGTATGGCACGAGGGATTAGTCTTACTGAACGGTTTCAAGGTTCTGTGGCCCTACCCACCGTAATGGCAGTGGTTGTGAATGGGAAGAAGTCCGAAACAACCCGATTGTTTTTGATGCTGGGGCACAAAGATTCTTGATAACAGAGACGCTAGTAGCCAAGTTGAAATTAAAATCAGATAGCAAGGCTATAACATGACATTGGAGGGGTTTGGTGGCCCGGTCCCACCCAGATCTTATGTTGTAGATGTCGCAGTTAAATTAGGCGGACATCGCCGAAAGATCACAGCCTTGAAAGTGAAGAGGCTGCCCGAAATCATCGCTACCAAGGGTCTGGCAGCGGCAGCAAAACGTTTGAGGGAGCTAGGTGTGAGGTTAGTGGAGCCAGATATTACCACAGATAACGTCAGGGATGTGGGAATTTTGGTGGGGCGGACTACATGAACTAATTTGTGTCCACGAGGACTATCAAGGAGGGTATTGACCTGTACAGGACTCCAGTGGGGTATATTGTAGGAGGCAGGATGCCGGCTCATTTCCCTGTGACGCCTGGGAGTGGGGTCCCTGGCTCTACAGCAACTGAGGCAGTGCTAGTGATGTGACTCGGTCTGCGTGAAGACCTGTCAGAAACATAAATCGGTATAACCGACAGTGAGCCAGTTCATAAACAATGGGATCTGGATGTAGTAGGGATTAAGGGTGATCAACCGCCCCCGAACACGAAGAGACTGGGTATCCCGTAGCTCAGTCACTAGCACACTCAGCTCACACACTGAGGTTCGCGGGTTTGAATCTCCTCCGGTACGGCTGGAAAGCATTAGGGACATGTTTCCATAAGACACCTGCTGTCCCTGTCCCTGTTCACCCATCAGTTTAAAATGGGTACCTGGGTGTTAGTCGACTGGTGTGAGTCACATCCTGGGACAAAACTGACCTAATTTGCCCGAAATGTTCAGCATAATTGATGTCAGCTAGGTGTGTATACGATGTACATGTACTTGTAGTAAATAAAGATATCATTATCAGGATTACTTGAACAATGTACAGTTCATAGATGGCCAGTACTGGGTGCGACTACCTTGGAAACCGGTGCACCCAACTCTGCCCACTAATTTTAAGAAGGCATGGGGTCAGTTGAATTCACTGGTGAAGAGCCTGACCAAGGTCTTGTGGGGAAATACGATGACATCATTAAGGAACAGTTGGCCCTTGGATTCATTGAGAAAGTACCCTATGCCAGTCCTGGGGAAAATACCCATTATCTTCCACACATGGAAGTCACCAAGGAGTCGGTGACCACCCCCATCAGAGTGGTCTTCAACTGTAGTTCGCAGGCTAGTCCCCGAGAGCCCTCATTGAACGATTGTCTGTTCACAGGACCATCTCTGACACAGAAATTAGCTGATGTGTTACTAAAGTTTAGGACTGAGCAGTACGCCTATGCAGCAGATATCAGTAAAGCCTTCCTGCGTATTGGGCTGCAATCACAAGATAGGGATTACACAAGGTTCTTGTGGTTGGCAAACAGCAAGGTGCCCTAGCAGGGGTACGAAACCTATAGGTTCAAGGCTGTGTTATTTGGTGCCACTAGTTCACCGTTCTTGCTGCAGGCTACCATAGACTACCACCTGGCACATTGTAACAGTACTTTTAAAGAATTGCTGAAGACCCTATTTTATGTAGACAATATGCAGGGTACCACCTCAGACGAGGGACTGTTGATAGACATTTACCAGGAGTCTAATCAGGAGATGCTCTCAGCTAACATGCCATTGAGAGAATGGGTAACGAACAATCCCACGTTGCAAGACATGGTGGAGTGTGATTATGCGGGCTACACAGTGCCTGTGGTAACATTGGTATTGGGACTGGAATGGGAAATCGAGGAAGACAGACTTAGGATAAAGAGAAAACTTGATGGCAATGGGAAGCTGACCAGGAGGTCCCTGTTGAGTAAAGTGCAGACAGCCTTTGACCCCATGGGTATGCTGACCCCCATTACCATTCGAGGGAGAATGCTAGTACAATGGACCTGGGAGCTGAACCTAGGTTGGGACGACGCACTGCCAGAAACCGTCTGTCAGGAGTGGGATCTGGTTAGCAAAGATTTATCAAAGCTGCACGAATTTGCATTCCCTAGGTCCCTCGGATGCACCGGGCAAGACTATGACTTGCATGTCTTCTGTGATGCCACCTCCCGGGCATATGGGGCAATGGCATACTTGGTGGCTGGGGACCAGGTCAATCTGGCCACTAGCCGAGCACAAGTGACACCTCTAAAAGAGTGCTCAATCCCAAAGCTAGAGCTCACAGCAATGTTGCTGGGAGCAAGACTGGGAAAGTACGTAAAGGGAATGTTCAGTAACCTGAGGGTGACACACACACATGTATGGACAGACTGAGGTAGCCTTACAGTGGGTCCAGAACGACAGGTCCAAACTCCCTTATATCAGGAATCGGGTGAAAGAGATACGGGAAGTACAGTCAGCATCTACGATTTTGTATGTGCCAACATATCAAAACCAAGCTGACCTGATCAGCAGAGCGGTGACACAAAAAGCTGGGCAAGAGTGAGATTTGGTTCTAAGGTTCGGACTGGTTACCAGCAAAAGAGGGCTGGTCAGAGCAGAAATTCGAGGAGAGTCACAGAAATGGTGTTTCGATTCGTGAGAAAGCTGAGTGATAAGGTAGACAGAAGCTAGCAGTTGTCGCTCGTTGGTCCCAGAGAGTACTGGATACAGCAGTACCAAAGGGAGAGATTTCCAAGAGTCCTGGAGGTACTGATGACTGAGCAAATGAACATATTATCTGGTCTTGCATCCGACAGTGACTCAGAGAGCAGAAAGTAGGTCCGCTTGTTGGGTTTGTTCCTAGATCATGATGGTCTGATAAGATTTAGGGGAAGACTACACAATGCTGAGCTCAGTTATGGGGCCAAACATTCTGTGTTACTGGGAAAGGATGGGTGGTTGGCAGAGTTAGTGATACATGATGCTCATCAGAGGACCATGCATGGAGGGTTTGGCGATACCCTTACCTACCTTCGGCAGAATTACTGGTTGCTGAAGGGCCGAGCTGTGGTCATAAAGGTGATAAGGAATTGCACCGTCTGCTTGCGGTATGATGGGAGGACCTTACCTTACCCAGGGTCACCACCGTTGCCTCATGAGTGGTTGTGTAGTGACAGGTCCTTTGAGACTCATTACCAGTAAATACTAAGCTAACCTTGTCTGAAAATCAATTTAAGACTTCTCAAAAACCACCTACTCACCCTAAACTAAATACTCATACTGTAAATTACTTTAAAAAATGCTCAATATTATTTTCCTATAAGATAATTTAAATTTTTACTAATATGTTACTATTATGTTACCTCCTACTTACCCTAAACTAAATACTCATACTATAAATTTCTTTAAAAAAAGCTCAATGTTATTTTCCTTAAGATAATCTCAATTTTACAAAGTAATATCATCATATTGTAATTTGAACAAATATATAACTAGAATAAACTCAATCAATTTCTCTAATATTATGTACATAGTCTATAAGTCATTAGATTAAGCTGCCCCTAATGTCCTTGAGGGATGTCAGTGGCTCTCCTTGCACTTCACCATGGCATGTCAGTGGCTCTCCTTGCACTTCACCATGGCATGTCAGTGGCTCTCCTTGCACTTCACCATGGCATGTCAGTGGCTCTCCTTGCACTTCACCATGGCATGTCAGTGGATCTCCTTGCACTTCACCATGGCATGTCAGTGGCTCTCCTTGCACTTCACCATGGCATGTCAGTGGCTCTCCTTGCACTTCACCATGGCATGTCAGTGGCTCTCCTTGCACTTCACCATGGCATGTCAGTGGTCTCCTTGCACTTCACCATGGCATGTCAGTGGCTCTCCTTGCACTTCACCATGGCATGTCAGTGGCTCTCCTTGCACTTCACCATGGCATGTCAGTGGCTCTCCTTGCACTTCACCATGGCATGTCAGTGGCTCTCCTTGCACTTCACCATGACATGTCAGTGGCTCTCCTTGCACTTCAGTTTATGATTGTAACTACAAATATCTATGTACAAATGCAATGAAATAAAATTTGTTTTTTTTGTTTGTTACTGTAGGTATAGACTATACGGGGCTATCACACTGAAGAACCCTGGAGGGGAGAGGGTAGGCCCATAGAAGGCATATGTCTGCCTGTTTACTTGTGCAACTACCCGAGCCGTTTATTTGGAGTTAGCAGAAGATATATCAACCGAGACTTTCGTGAAGCTGTTCAGGAGGTTTACAGCTCGGTTCTCTTGCCCACAGTTGGTTATATCGGACAATGGCACAAGTTTCAGAGTGGCTAACAAAGTCTTTAGGAATCTTTTGGACAACGGAGAGGTGTGAGAATACCTGAAGAAGATAGAGTGCAAATGGAAGTTCATAGCTCCCTGAGCCCCATGGCAAGGGGGCACAATTAAAAGATGCATCCGCAAGGTCCTGCACGGCAGTAAGATAATACCTTTCATTTCTCTCGGCATTAGTTGGCCAACGATATTCTGGGAAACATGGGTAATTTAAATTGTGGGTCATGAGCGGATGGACCCCCAAAGACCAGTACGTATGGGCATCCCCTCTTAAGTATTAGTTTACAAGCTAGTGTCACTGCATAGATATTGCTTAGGGAATACCCCCTTTTGAAATCAAGGATCCTTAAGGTGCAGGCAGAGATACTAATACCGTCTGAATACTTGCAGGAATAAGTCCTTCACTGCATGTGTAGTCTAGAAGAGAGGGGCCAGAGGAGTCTAGTTACTTAGGTGGGGTCGGGGGTTTCTGGTGGCATATTCTCCACCACCAAGTTAGTCCTTTATTCGTGCATGTAGTTAGGAATATCTTGCATGATCAGTTGCATATGGAAAGGTGTCCTAAAAGCCACTTGTGAGACTGAGACGACTAATCTCAGGGTGTCTGTGTCAACAGTACTTGCCAGGGTGAGCAGCTCACAAGGAGGCAGTCCATACAAATTTCCATAATTACCACTTGCCATTTATATTGTAGTTGGATCACCTCATAATGTCTACCTAACAATTAGAATCCTACTGACCAGTGAGAAATTTAAATGAAAGGACTAATGGTGTACATACTGGATGTGCTGCATGGCAACGCCTCATTATTTCCACTATCACCACCTAATTCTGGAGGCTCCTCAAATTCTCTTCTCCCTATTCTTCAACAGGGGACATTCCAGTACGTATTAATTATAGTTTGAGGCCGATTCATTCAGTTATGGCCTCGATGATGCTGGATTACCAGATTTCACCACAACCAATGCTCACACATTAATTTACTATGGTGTCCTTCTGTATCATTCTGTGGCCGCTGAACATCCTCCTTCACACAAAATTTCTTAAAGGGTCAAATCAGTGTCACATTTTAATACACAATTATTATTTTCATATTTACACATGCTGAATTTAGGAAAATTATAAAAAAAATCCACATTGCGGCCAGGTGGAGATCATTGATAAGCAACTTAATTAATTGAAATTATACTCCAACTTGCTTTACAATTTTTACACACATTTATATTTAAAATTATCGGAGAATGGGCTTTGGTATAAAGATAGGATACATTACATATTTACACAATTCAGCATATTACCTATCTATATACGTATTTAATTACATCAACTAAATACAACCATAAATTATCTATTATTGAACCTTTTACAATTTTTCCTTCTAACAACAGTTTAATTTCATCTGAATCCAGTATTACAGAGGATGTGGAAAATTATATGAAATATTCCTTGTTTATAAATTTAAACACTAACAATGTTACATTAATTAGTTTGGGTAAGGAAGAATATCTGTTAATATCAGTGGCTGAGGGACAGATTATTGGAGCGGTGGTCACAGTAATTTCAACAGGTGCAATATGTGCCTTTTGTAAAGAAAAATTAATTTTATTTACCAACTATGACAAGGTCCTGGATGCTCTAGAAGACAAACAAAATGCAGATGTAATATACACAGACTTTGCAAAAGCCTTTGACTAGTGTGACCACGGTGTAATAGCACACAAAATATGCGATAAAGGAGTAACAGGAAAAGTTGATAGATGGATCTATAATTTCTTAACAAATAGAACACAAAGAGTAGTAGTAAACAGAGTAAAGTCTGAGGCGGCTACGGTGAAAAGCTCTGTTCCACAAGGCACAGTACTCGCTCCCATCTTGTTCCTCATCCTCATATTTGACATAGGCAGGGATATTAGCCACAGTGCCGTGTCTTCTTTTGCAGATGACACCCGAATTTGCATGACAGTGTCCACCATTGAAGACACCGCAAGACTCCAGGTAGACATCAACCAAATCTTTAAATGGGCCGCAGAAAACAATATGAAATTCAATGATGAGAAATTTAAATTACTCCGATATGGAAAACATGAGGAAATTAAAACTACATCGGAGTATAAAAAAAATTCCAACCACACAATAGAGCTAAAAACTAATGTAAAAGACCTGGGAGTGATCATGTCGGAAGATCTCTCACCTTCAAAGACCATAACATTGTATCAATCACATCTAGAAAAATGACAGAATGGATAATGAGGACCTTCAAAACTAGGGATGCCAAGCCCATGATGACACTCTTCAGGTCGCTTGTTCTATCTAGGCTGGAATATTGCTGCACACTAACTGCACCTTTCAAGGCAGGTGAAATTGCTGACCTAGAAAATGTACAGAGAACCTTCACGGCACAACTGCAATAAAACACCTCAATTATTGAGAATGCTTGAAGTTCCTAATCCTGTACTCCCTAGAATGCAGGTGGGAGAGATACATAATCATATTATACACTTGGAAAATCTTAGAGGGATTAGTACCAAACTTGCACACGAAAATCACTCCCTATGAAAGCAAAAGACTCGGTAGACAATGCAACATATCCCCAATGAAAAGCAGGGGTGCCACTAGCACCCCTGATGGAACGTCTAGTTAATAGACGTTTGATGTGGTATTTAGAGACGCACAGTAGTCTCTCCACTAGTCAATATGGCTTTCGTAAGGGCCGTTCTGCCTTTGACCCCTTACTGCGCTTGGATATGTATATTCATAATACCTTTGCTAATAACCACTCGGTTATCGCCATCTTTTTTGACCTTGAGAGAGCTTATGACAACTTGGAGGTATAATATCTTGGCCCAGGCCCACTCCTTAGGCCTCCATGGCAATCTACCATTTTTCCTTAAGGCCTTCTTAACTGAAAGACATTTCCGTGTCCGGGTAAATAATCTGGCATCTGTTCTCCCATCCAATATTTGGTCATCGTTTTATGTAGATGACTTTGCTATAGCTTTTGCAGGTGCTGACTGTCACCTCATTGCAGTTTCCCTCCAGCATGCCATCAACCGGGTTTCCGATTGGGCCACCACTCACGGGTTTAAGTTTTCTAGTGGCAAAACTCGTCAAATTACGTTTACTAGATGTTCAGTGATACAGTCAGGTTTCTTGGCTCCTGTTTGACCGTCGATTGTCCTGGAAACCTCACATTACCTCTCTGAAGGCGACTTGTCATAGCCAGCTGAACCTCCTTAAAACCCTAGCACATCTTTCATGGGGGGCTGATTGTAGAACTCCTTCGCCTGCATTCAGCCCTAATTTTATCGAAACTCGATTATGGTGACCAGATATATTCGGCGGCCTCCCCTGCTACTCTTTCCAGCCTTAATCCCATCCATCACCAGGGATTGCATTTATGCCTTAGTGCATTTCGTTCTTCCCCGGTTGAGAGCCTCTATGTAGAAGCGAACATTCCATCCTTGTCCAATCGTCGTGATGCACATTGCCTTCGCTATTATGTTCGCTCTCATGACCTCCGCAATCCTTCCATGTATAGGATTGTCACAGATGTTAGTAGACGCTCTTTATTTGTTTGTCGACCCTGTTTACTTCGTCCCTTTTCTCTTCATCTACATTCGCTCTTGTCTTCCCTTCAGCTACCACATTTCTATGTTTGTGACATCTCCCTTTCCCCTACCCCCTTGGGAAGTTCCTGCTGTCCGTGTCTGTTCTTTTCCTCTGCCTTGCGCGAAAGCCCAACTACCTACGGCGGCTTCTCGTTCTCTTTTTCTAGACCACTTTCATTCTCATTCCCATGCCATCGCAGTGTACACCGATGGTTCTAAGTCATCAGACGGCATTGGATTCGCAGCAGTGTTTCCGGACAGCATCGTGCGAGGGCATCTATTATCCTCGGCTAGCATATTTACTGCTGAATTGTATGCCATTCTTGTGGCACTTATCCATATTGCATCTATGCCTGTGTCACCATTTGTGGTCGTTTCAGACTCCCTTAGTGCTTTACAGGGTAACCGAATATTTGATACACCTCACCCCCTAGTTCTTCGTATCCAACTTTGGTTACACTGTATCTCTAGCAAACACAAACATATTGTTTTTTGCTGGATCCCTGGTCATGTTGACGTACAGGGCAATGAACAGGCAACACTGCTGCGCGGTCAGCAGTACATGACCTTCCAGTTTCACATAGAGGTGTTCCATTCATGGACTATTTTTCAGTCATTGCTTCCCACCTTCGCACCCGTTGGCAACAACGCTGGTCTGACCTACTAAATAACAAACTTCATTCTATTAAACCGAGTATAGGTTTCTGGCCTTCTTGTCACCAGTGTCGAGTTTGGGAGACTACACTCTTCCGTCTTCGCATCGGCCACACTCGTCTTACTCATGGGTTTCTCATGGAGAGGATCCCTGTTCCTCTGTGAGCATTGTCAGGTTCCAGTATCTGTTCGCCATATTCTGTTGGACTGCCCACTCTATCAACGAGCACGCAGAATTTACCTCCAACGTCGTCTTTGCTCTGCTGCCCTTTCTTTACCTTCCCTTCTTGCTGATGGGCCCTCCTTTAATCCTGACTCTCTCATTGACTTTTTGACAGCAACTGACTTACTGCACAAACTCTAAAAATTATACCTTTAGCACTCCCCTCAGTCTCTTCTACCTCAATCTCTTGCTACCCTCTACCCCTGCACTATCCACTGTCCTGCTGCACTCCATAACCTACTAATCGTCCCTCTCCCTCTTACAAACCATTCTCCCTGCATCCTGCCCTACCCTGCTGTGCTGTATGACCCCTGTGGTTTAGCACTTCTTTTTTATTATAATAATATAATATTTGATATGCTGACCAGTTACACACTGTTATCACATGCTTCGACAGACATTACTAGAACTTGGTAACTTTATTTAGGTGTAGATACATATAGGTAAAATTGTACACAGTTACATATGTGTAAATTACCTAGGATAACATTTATGTGCTTCCTAGTGTTAACATCGATGATACTGCATAAAATATAGGCGCAGTGATTAATATGGTCTACAACTGAGAATGAAAGTTTAGAAAATGGCATCCATAGTAATAAACACAGTGAGACTCAAAGCTGATATCAACCAAGTCTTCCAATGGGCTATTGACAGTGATATGATATTCGTTGACGGCCAATTTAGGTTATTATGTTAAAGAAAGATTGAGAAAATAAAATTAGTTCGGAGTATGACAGGCTCGAATAACTTAACAGAGCTGTGATCTAACAGCCTCATTCAAGGAGATAGAAATTGCAAAGTTGGAAAATGTTCAGAGAACCTTCGCAGCTCATATAAACATAAGTCGGTGGAGAAGAAGGAGGAGAGATGGGGAGAGACGACATTCAGAGGAATTCTTCGATATATATAGAACATAGCAGAGGAGACATCTGTGTTAGTTTACGCACAGATTTACGCCGTTATTGTTCGTGGGCTATGTTTTCGCTTGTTATTATACGTCTGTGTTAGTTTACGCACAGATTAGTGTCGTTTCTCGTGAACAGTGTTAAGTGCGTCAGAGCCGTGAGCCACTTGAGGGTGGCTAAGGGCTCCCTCCGGGGACCTGAGCCTCACAGCCCTGAGCCCCGTGTGGGTGGCTGTGAAGTCACAGTCTGCAGCTCAGCTGCTGGTTCAGTCACCATGTCAGGCCCAGGAGAGCGGCCTAAACGTTTATTGGAATGCGAGGACGAGTCGGAGAACGACGTGGGGCCGATGGGAGCCCCCACCAAGAAGGCCAAGGATGCTGTAGAGACTGCTGTATCTGCCGATCTGCCACTAGTTCAGCCGGCAGATGCTACCCAAGAAGACCTGGTCCCCCTGATGGACATAGGGGTCATGGAAAGCCACCAGGAGGCTGTGGCTCCTCAACTGGCAGGGTTGGGGCCCAACCAGGTACCCACCCCAGTTGCATCAGCCACCACAGAGGATGGGGAATGGCTGACTTCTCGTGGGAGAAAGACTCTCGCTCGCTCTGCTCGGACAAATGCAAATATGGCCTTCAACAAATTTAAGGTTCCTGATTACGGGTTTGTGAGGTATCTGGAGGGCATCCCCCACCTCCAGCTCCGCTGCGAGTTCACTCTCAGGAACGAGATTTTGGTCGTTCCTCGGGACGAGGACTCATACGAGGTATTAAAGGGGCTGGTTGTGACGCATCCCAGCATGGTGGAACTGATTGCTTGGGAGAAGGTGTACAAGGGGGTGCTCTTACACGTCCCTGTGCCCCTTCCATTGGACCCCATTTTGGAACTGCCCAATATTGTCAAGGCAGAGCGACTCACTGCCAAGGTAAACAAGGTGCCCACCCGACAGGTGCTGATACACCACAAAGGCCCACTCCCCACGCACCTGGACCTTGGGGTCTGGGGAAGGTTCAAGACCCGGCCGTACCTGACAGGCCCACTGCAGTGCTTCAACTGTCAGGGGTTCCATCACATTGCAGCCACTTGCCTGCGAGGGAAGAGGTGTGGAGTGTGCAGCAAGGCACACGACTCGAAAGACTGCATTGCACTCCTCAAACAACCGACCAGCGAGACCTCTTGGCCGGAGCCCAAGTGGGCCAACTGCTCAAAGAGGCACCATGCCTGGAACCAGAGCTGTCCTGTGATGGTGCAGCACTGGCAGCAAGTGCGTCACCGGAACGGCTTGGCACCCACGGCAATGCCCAACCTCAGAACTGCCCAACAACAGTCAGCATGGGCTCCAACCACAACACAGTTGCCACAGATGGGCGATACCTGCGAGTTCCCGGTACTGGGCTCCCAGCAGAGGCATCAGGGGGCAGTCAATGGCTTGCAGCTGCACGGCCAACAGCAGGGCCAGCCAGCAAGGTGGCCAAGAAGACAGAGTCACTGGGAAATGCGGCAACAGGCCAGGAACACTGCCCAGCAGGTTACTGCTTTGCAAAGTCTATCCACGCCATCTCCCCAGCATGCCTCTTCTCGAGGGCAGGCCCATCCTGTGAACGTCAGAGTCAAGCAGCGGCTCCCCGCCAGGAGACCCGGACATTCACGGCCACTCCGGCCGGACCCAGGGTGCACCCAGCTTATGCAGCTGCAGTGTCGACAGCCACACAAACTTACTCGCTGGCTCAGGCCCAACACGAAGAGTCGGCCGACCCAACACCTACAGAGATAATGGTAGATTCATTTCCCGCTCGTCTGAAGAAAACCGTTGGGGTCATCTCAGAGCTCCTCACTCGCCTGCTGCCATCGGCGGAGGACAGGGGCGCCTGCAGGCAGCTCCTGTCATGGATGCTTGGTGTGGTCCTCCTGGACAGGAAGGACTCAATGGAACTTGAAGCCATCATCCAGGAGTCCTTCCAGTCCGTGATGGAGGAGGCCCCGCAGTCACCAACCACATCGGCTCCTGCTGATGTGGTTGGTTCTCTCTCTTCTGATTCCGGTTGAATTCCTTCACCACCACCACTCACACCATCGTCTCTCTCTTCTAATTCCGGTTGAATTTCTTCAGCTCCTGTTACCATAGTTGATTCTCTCTTTTCTGATACCACGGACGACGACGTGTCCCAGGCAGAGATGGAATCAGAAGGCCCCCTCTACACCCTTTGAAGATCCTCCAGTGGAACATTTGTGGGCTGCAGCGAAAAATTCACTTAGTGATTGAAGCTGCAGTACAAGATGAGATCGATGTCTTCCTGCTCCAGGAGACACTTACCAACCCACCACATCAACCATCGCCACGTATCCCGGGATTCTCGGCTTACCTTCAGCGCCCGGAAGGCACCGGCAGGGGCACGGCAGTCTACGTCAGGAATACTATCCCTCACTCGATCTCCAATGACCCCATCGACTGCGGGGAGGGCGTGTAGGTACAGGCTGTTACCTTACACCTTCCGGATGGACCTCTCGTAGTTTACAACATACACAGAAGCCCTCGGTCCACCCTTGACATTTCAGAGGTGGCTGCACTCGCCCCCGTGGAGGGTCTTGTTGTGGCTGGGGATGTCAATGCCCACCACCCAATACTTAATTCTGTCTCCCCCACCAACGCAGCGGGGAGGCACCTTGCGACTGTGATGGAGGATATACCTGAGATCGCCCTCCTCAACAATGGGGAGCCAACCCATCATGCAATACTTAATTCTGTCTCCCCCACCAACGCAGCGGGGAGGCACCTTGCGACTGTGATGGAGGATATACCTGAGATCGCCCTCCTCAACAATGGGGAGCCAACCCATATGCATTGAGTTTTTACATAGTGTTAGATGGACACGGGGAACATCGAGGAGTGATCTGTGTCTAGTGTTATGGTCATGTGTCCTGTTAAAATTGGTAAGGAGAAGTTTGAGTGGTGGGTTAATATTTGCATAGAGTGTTCTATGTATGTAATAGGCACAGTAAAAAGTATGGATGTCTTGTATGGTGAGTAAGTTTAGGTTTTTGAATATTGGTGGAGTATGTTGTCTGGAGTGTGAATTTGTTATCATTCTAACTGCTGCCTTTTGTTGTTTTATTAGTGGTCTGAGATTAGTTATTGATGTAGAGCCCCATGCGCAGATTCCATAGGTGAGGTAGGGGTAAATGAGTGAGTGATATAGGGTAAGGAGAGCTGGTTGTGGAACATAGTACTGTATCTTGGATAGTATTCCCACGGTCTTTGAGACTTTCTTGGAAATTTGTTGTATATGTGTCTGAAATTTGAGGCCACTGTCAAGATGGATTCCTAAGAATTTTCCCTCTGTGAGTTTTGTAATAGGGGACCCGTTTATCATTATGTTAAGTGGTGCGTTTGTAGCTCTGTTCCCAAACTGGATAAAATATGTTTTATCAATATTGAGAGTAAGTTTGTTGGTCATCATCCAGGTAGATATTTTCTGCAATTCAGTATTTGCAGTGTTGGCTAGTATGTCTGGGCTTGGGTGCGAGATAATGTATGTAGTGTCATCTGCAAAAAGTATGGGTTTGAGTAGTTGAGATGCATTTGGTAGGTCGTTAATGTAAATGAGAAAGAGTAGTGGGCCAAGAACACTTCCCTGTGGGACACCTACGGTAATAGTTTGCGCGGTGGAGCTAGCTCCATTTGTGTACACATATTGGTTTCTGAATTAAACAACTATAGGCCTATATCAAACTTGCCTCTACTATCTAAAATTTTTGAAAAATTAATTCACAGACAAGTCTACTCCTACTTAGTATCCCACAACAGACTCAACCCCTGTCAGTTTGGATTCAGACCGGAAAAAAAGTACTAATGATGCAATTATACATAAGCTCAAACTAATATATTCTGCACTCGGAAAAAAGAAACTTTCCCTGAGACTTTTCATAGACTTACGAAAATCTTTTGATACAGTTGACCATGACCTATTGCACCAAAAGTTAGAACATTACGAGATCAGAGGACACACTCAAATACCTAAAATCTTATCTTAGCAATAGAAACCAGTATGTATACACAAATGGAGCTAACTCCATTACTCAACCTGTTCTTGTTGGGGTCCCACAGGAGAATGTCCTTGGCCCACTTCTCTCATTTACATCAATGATCTACCAAACGCATCTAAACTCCTTAAACCCATATTTGCAGATGACACTACTTACGTCTTCTCTCACCCAAACCCAACCATACTAACAGACACTGTAAATGCCTAATTACTAAAAATATCTACTTGGATGACTACCAACAAACTTATTCTCAATATAGACAAAACCTACTTCATGCTATTTGGAAACAGCTTCAAATGTACAGCTAAATATAATGATAAATGGTCTAGACTCAGAGGGCAAATTTCTAGGTCTCCACCTTCACTGTGGTATCAAATTCTAGACACACATACAGCAAATATCCAAGAAAGTCTCCAAAACAGTAGCATCCTTTCAAAGATATGGTACATGTACCCCAATCAGCTCTTCTTGCTCTGTGCCAATCTCTCATTTACCCGTACCTCACCTATGGTATTTGTGCATGGGGCTTAACCACAGCAAATCTCCTCAAACATTTAATAACCCAACAAAAAGCTGCAGTGCGATTGATTACTAACTACTGCACTAGACAGCATACTTCACCGCTTTTCAAGAGTCTTAACTTGCTTAATATACAAAACATCCACACTTATTATTGTGCCTACTACATACACAGAACATATGTAGATGAATGGTTCAGAGAACCGACAAGTTATAAATTAGACACATATGCAACACTTGGGTATCTTTATTGAGGAAACGTTTCGCCACACAGTGGCTTCATCAGTCCAATACAAAGTAGAAAGGTGTAAGGAGAGGAGGAGTTTGAGGTTATCAGTCCCTCGGCCTGGAGTCGATGTGTTCAGTCCATCAATCTTGTTAGAAGTGTAGCACAAGGCCGTAGAGGTGGCTTATATGCTGTAATCAGGTGAGGTGAAGCAGGAGGAGGCGGGGTCATAGTAGTACCATCCACTATTCTAAGTAGGTCTTCGTCCAAAGGTTGGACAAGTGTAGAAGAATTCGTTTGTATCAAGATCCCAAGCTGTTGCTGTGTCAGAGAGGATGTAGATGAATGGTTCAGAGAACCGACAAGTCACATGTCTTAATTTTATATTGTCGGTATTGTATACCTTTCTTGTACAGGAAATATATCACTTGTATCACTGCTCATGTCACTGTCTTATATGAATATGTAATATCCGGGTTGGAATAGCCTTGTGCATTGGGGATCTTATTCTAATCTTTGTGCTTGTGAGTAATAAACCTATATAAACATAAATAGAAAAGTACATTGTCACATACTTTTGTGCTATGGTTATAGGTTATATGGGACGGGGAATGTAGTGTAAATCAGGTTCAATGTCCACATAAGGTATGAGTATTATGTGGTATGTGGAATGTTGGGGTTGGTAACTAAATCGCATGTTAAAGTTATTGGCCATCATGGCGTTTTGTATATTGTGTTGTATATATTGTAATAATTGTTAGGGTTGTGGTGACCTAATTGTCTCAGGATAACCTGTTGTTTGCAACTTTTTTATTGAGATGACATGACTTCATATATTCTGCAACCTGGCAATATTTTCCAGCATGATGTAAACTTGTGTAATATTGGGTATATGCATTTGTTATAAGGCTCTTGGCCCAGTTTTCTAGTTTTCTTGTTTTGTTTTTTTTCATATGATTGTGTTGTACACATGTTTTACTTAATTGTTTTCTGTGAAAGGGGGGGAGGCCGTCTTTGGTGCAATTTCTTCATGTTCAATATGGATGTAGTACTTTGTTACTTATTTGTACTTGGTTCATTGATATGTTGGGACATATGACGTATCGACTTAAGATGGATTTATATTTAATATAATTTGTTGTTTCAGGTAAAAAGGAAGGGGAAGGGGTCTCTTAGTGGGCAAGTTGTGCGCTGTCTCTATATGTTGTGATCTTCTAGATGATGTGTCCATTACTTACGTGAATTTCCGTGGTATGTTATTGGTTCCTATTTTGTATATTTAAGAATTTGCCTTACATGGTATATATATATATATATATATATATATATATATATATATATATATATATATATATATATATATATATATATATATATATATATATATATATAATATGACCTTATTCATGCACACAATAGGTGTGCAGGATCACATAGGTCCCCAGCAGAGAGCAACCCACAGCCTCCACAGGCAGATGTCAATCCCAATGGCAACCTCCTCTCCTGCGAAAACCTTCTTCTGGCATTCAAATCCACTGCTAGCAGTACCCTATCCCACATTCCCAAAGCAGCTTGCCCATACGCAGCAGGGAAATGGAGGTTCCACCATTTTAAAAGCCCGAGGCACCATTAAAGCATGGCGCAACCTACTCCTGTTTGGCAATGTTTGTCTTGCAGTTCCTGAAAGATAAGGCAAACTGCTAACCACTTCAGTCATCAAGGCGGTATGCAACTACCCAAGAACAGATAATTGTGTTCCTCTGCCCCACCATCGCAGGAATCACAGAGGTAGACCCAAGAAAAATTCCACTGAAAACGAGAAAATTTGCGCACAGGTTAGCAAAAAATCGAAGAAAGCAACACAGTGGGAGCAATCAGAATAATTACAACAACCCTGAAGGAGACCCCATCACTGAACAATTAATTTTGCCAGAATCAGAAGTCTATAAGGCGATAGTGTCATTTCCAGCAGGATTTGCAGGAGGTTACACTGGAATTCGACCACAACACCTCAAAGAGATGGTATATCCAGTACTCGGCGCATCTGCATCAATTCTCCTCACCGAATTAACAACTTTTGTCAACAACTGCCTGGCTGGGCGAATCCCAGAAGAAATTAAACCTTTCTTTTTTGGAGCCTCATTATGTGCTTTGAAGAAGGAGTTAGAAACATTCGCCTAGAAGCTGCCAGTTTACTCTAGCCACACCAACTGGGCTTTGGGGTCTTTCAAGGCAGTGAAGCCGCAGCTCATGCGGCAAGGGCCTACATCAGGGACCTACCAGAAGACAAGGCCGTAGTCAAACTTGACTTTAGAAATGCCTTTAATATGATGAAGAGAGATGTGGTCTTGCCAGCCGTTCAGGATCGGTTCCCGTCTCTCTCCCTTCATTTCAGCTGGCTACAGTAAACCCTCGACTCTTTTGTTTGGGGAACATGAAATTCCCTCATCTGAGGGTGTTCAGCAGGGTGATCCACTCGCTCCACTTCTCTTCTGTTTGGCAGTAAGAGAGCTAACTTCCAGCCTACGCAGAGAACTCAACATCTGGTACCTGGATGATGGCACTGACAGGTACTGGGGAGTCCCTGTTAGAGGACCTACAACGGGTGAAGACACAGGAAAAAGCCTTAGGACTCATCCTCAATCCCTCAAAGTGTGAAATCATCACAACAAACCAGGAAATAATCAATGCGGTGCGAACAATCCTCCCAGAAGTCACTACTACCACTCCATCCAACAGTACCCTCCTGGGAGCACCGCTGGGTCACAAGGCCATCGACACGGTCCTCAAGGACAAAGTGAATGACCTGAAAAGAA
The DNA here is from genome assembly GCA_009830355.1 of Cherax destructor. Lineage (NCBI taxonomy): Eukaryota > Metazoa > Arthropoda > Malacostraca > Decapoda > Parastacidae > Cherax > Cherax destructor. The sequence goes on along the minus strand of WNWK01015801.1, from coordinate 3,930 downwards.
TGGAGGAGAGAATAAGTGATCTTGATGCCCATGATGCCCTGTATCTCCTCACAAGGTGTCTTACTATGCAAAGACTCACTTATTTCTTGAGGTGCGCACCCTCTTTTGACAACCCAACACTTAACGAGAGTGATGCACACCTGAGATCAACCTTTATGAAGGCACTGAATCTGTCACTAGATGATCGGCAATGGGAGCAGGCAACCCTCCCAGTGCGACTGGGAGGTATAGGGGTGCGCAAAGCAATGCAGGTAGCTTTACCTGCATTTCTGTCATCGTGCTTGGCTTCCTGTGGATTAGTCAAGAAGATTGTCCCTGAACGTTTGAGAGGTGTGGTGGGAGCTCAAGACTGATCATGGGAAAAATTGCCAACACAATGCTCACCAACGCTTCAGGAAAGGACAAAGCTCGTCTCCTAGCGGTGAAGGCACCACACTCAGGAGATTTCCTTCTAGCTGTTCCCAATTCCTCTGGGGACTCGACTCGACCCACAGGCCATTCGGATTGGTGTTGCGCTTCGCCTAGCCGTCCCCATACTCACCGAACATAGGTGTATTTGCGGCAGGGCGACGGCTGATCAATTCGGACTTCATGGTCTCGTGTGTCACACATCAGAAGGGAAGTATGCTAGACATGATGAGGTTAATGACATCATAAAGAGAAGCCTCACCACAGCCCGTTCCCCATCTCAACGGGAACCCCAAGTGCAGACGTCTGATGGAAGTTAAAAGCGTCATGATGGAGCCACTATGCTACCCTGGAAGGATGGTAAGCAGATTGCTTACCATCCTACCAATGTACACCAGAGTGGACCCCATCCTATATATATATATATATATATATATATATATATATATATATATATATATATATATATATATATATATATATATATATATATTATTATATGTATATATATGTATTCTGTCATTAATAAAGCATCATTCAATATATAGGGAGTGGTAGAAGAAAATATTCTAACTGCTCCGGGGAGAACCTTGAGTTTTCCCTGAGGTACGTTATTATCTTTTCTGAGGATGAGGGTCCCCAGCAAGTTCTAGAGGTGGTACCTATAAATCATTAAAAATTATATATATATATATATATATATATATATATATATATATATATATTATATTATTTGTTAACACATCTGCCGATTCCCACCAAGGCAGGGTGGCCTGAAAAAGAAAAACTTTCATCATCATTCACTCCATCACTGTCTTGCCAGATGTTGTTGTTGTAGGTACGCCGGTATGTCCGGCCGGGTCTTCTCCAAATGTTGACCCGGCCTTGGCCCCTGGGTAGGGTGTCGATCATCTTCTTCTTTCTTCATTCTTCTTTCTTGGGGCCCCGGTGAGAGCGAGCGTCTTCTTCTTTCTTCTTTCTTGGGCCCCCGGGTGAGGCTGACTTCTTCTTCTCTCTTGCTGTGGGGATTGTCTTCTGGCATCGCATCTTCATCAGCAGTCGTCCTTTGGAGCTTCGGACTCTTGTAGTCGGGCGTATCTTCACATGGTTGGTAGGAAAGTCATCAGGCTGTAGTCCCAACTACATCAAACATAGGCTCCTATTGGGCTTTTTTTTTTTTTTAAGCGGAGGGAAGAAGAAGGATAGGGGATAAGATGGAAGGAAGTGAGAGAGGTATAGCGGTGGTGACTGGTCTTGATCATCTACGGGATGTCTTGCCAGAGGGTGCTTTACACTACAGTTATAAAACTGCAACATTAACACCCCTCCTTCAGAGTGCAGACACTGTACTTTCCATCTCCAGGACTCAAGTCCGGCCTGCCGGTTTCCTGAATCCCTTCATAAATGTTACTTTGCTCACACTCCAACAGCCGTCAAGTATTAAAAACCATTTGTCTCCATTCACTCCTATCAAATATGCTCAAAATGCTTGCTGGAAGTCAAGCCCTCGCACACAAAACCTCCTTTACCCCCTCCCTCCAACCTTTCCTAGGCCGATCCCTACCCTGCCTTCCCTCCACTACAGATTTATACACTCGAAGTCATTCTGTCTCGTTCCATTCTCTCTACATGTCCGAACCACCTCAACAACCCCTCCTCAGCTCTCTGGGTAATAGTTTTGGTAATCCCACACCTCCTCCTAATTTCCAAACTCCGAATTCTCTGCATTATATTCACACCACACATTGACCTCAGACATGACATCTCCACTGCCTCCAGCCTTCTCCTCATTGCAACATTCATCACCCATGCTTCACACCCATATAAGAGTGTTGGTATAACTATATTCTCATACATTCCCCTCTTTACTTCCATGGACAAGGTTCTTTGTCTCCACAGACTCTGAAATGCTCCACTCACCCTTTTTCCCTCATCAATTCAATGATTCACCTCATCGTTCATAGACCCATCTGCTGACATGTCCACTCCCAAATATCTGAATACATTCACCTCTTCCATACTCTCTCCCTCCAATCTGATATCCAATCTTTCGTCACCTAATCTTTTTGTTATCCTCATCACCTTACTCTTTCCTATATTCACTTTCAATTTTCTTCTTTTACACACCCTACCAAATTCATCCACCAACCTTTGCAACTTCTCTTCAGAATCTCCCAAAAGCACAGTGTCATCAGCAAAAAGCAACTGTGACAACTCCACTTTGTATTTGATTCTTTATCTTTTAACCCACACCTCTTGCCAAGACCCTCACATTCACTTCTCTTACAACCCCATCTATAAATATATTGAACAACCACGGTGACATCACACATCCTTGTCTAAGGCCCACTTTTACTGGGAAATAGTCCCCCTCCCTCCTACACACTCTAACCTGAGCCTCACTATCCTCATAAAAACTCTTCACTGCTTTCAGTAACCTACCTCCTATTCCATACACCTGCAACATCTGCCACATTGCCCCCCTATCCACCCTATCATACGCCTTTTCCAAATCCATAAAGGCCACAAAAACCTCTTTACCCTTTTCCAAATACTGTTTACCTATATGTTTCACTGTAAACACTTGGTCTACACACCCCCTACCTTTCCTAAAGCCCCTTTGTTCATCTGCTATCCTGCTTTCTGTCTTACTCTTAATTCTTTCAATAATAACTCTACCATACACTTTACCAGGTACACTCAACAGACTTATTCCCCTATAATTTTTGCACTCTCTTTTGTCCCCTTTGCCTTTATACAAAGGAACAATACATGCTCTCTGCCAATCCCTAGGTACCTTAGGTCGATCACCATGCCCAGCCCTTCTAGGGCAGGGTAGGTGCCAAGGCTGGAGCTTGCTACCATCTGCGGCTCGCAAGCCTGCCCTTCTTGTCAGCCTCCTTGGGGCGGGGAAGGTGGCAGACCAGAAAAGGCCTAGCATCTATCTACCTCCATGCCTTGTGCTGGTGGCGAATGTGGCTAGGCCTGGGGCCAGTTGGTCCCACCGCTGAGGGTACCCCCTCCCATGGAAGACTTAGGTCTCTGATACTCCCATGCCTGGGAGACGGAGCAGGACACCATCTGGTAAAGATCCGGGCCGGGAGAATTCTCGGTGAATCAACACCTCCTCCTCCTAGGTACCTTACCCTCTTCCATACATTTATTAAATAATAGCACCAACCACTCCAAAACTATATCCCCACCTGCTTTTAACATTTCTATCTTTATCCCATCAATCCCAGCTGCCTTACCCCCTTTCATTCTACCCACTGCCTCACGAACTTCCCCCACACTCACAACTGGCTCTTCCACCTCCTACAAGATGTTATTCCTCCTTGCCTATACACGAAATCACAGCTTCCCTATCTTCATCAACATTTAACAACTCCTCGAAATATTCCCTCCATCTTCCCGATACCTCTAACTCTCCATTTAATAACTCTCCTCTCCTATTTTTAACTGTCACCTTATACAATTAAGTCGACACAACCCCATTATATAATTTTTATATAACCAACATAA
>WNWK01015800.1:0-46695 GCA_009830355.1 Cherax destructor | reverse complement strand
GGAGAGAGGTGTGGGGAGAGAGAGGTGGGGAGGAGGTGTGGGGGGGAGAGAGGGGGGGAGAGAGAGGTGTGGGAGAGAGAGGTGGGAGAGGGGAGGGGGGAGAGAGAGAGGGGGAGAGAGAGTGTGTGGGAGGAGAGGGGGGAGAGAGGTGTGTGAGGGGGGTGGGGGGAGAGAGGTGGGGAGGGGGAGAGGTGTGGAGAGAGAGGTGTGGAGAGAGAGGGGAGGAGAGAGGGGGAGAGAGGTGTGGAGAGAGAGTGTGTGGAGGGGGGAGAGTGGGTGGGAGAGTGTGGGGAGAGAGGGGGTTTGGGGAGAGAGAGGGTGAGAGAAAAAGGGGGGAGAGAGTGTGTGAGGGAGAGAGAGATGGAGTATGAAAAAAGCGACAACCCCGTCTGGTTTTGGTTCACACACGTTCATCAAAAATAACATCTCATTTTTTTAATTAATTTATGCTACTGAGTTATTTATCATGTTTGTGTTACGATCATGTTTATTATATAATTTTTGAAAAATCCCATGGGGGGGATTAATAAAAAGGTTTATATTAGCATAATATGAATTTAATGCCCCCCCAGGGGATTATTATTGCATATCATTATTAATATTGCACCCAAAAAGACTAATAAGACACTTTTTGTGATTTTAAATTTTTACCTGCACGCCAGCACAGGTGTAAGATTTTTTGGGGACGGGGAAAATAATTACAGCCCTCCCCGTTAACGGGAGAGATGGGGCCCAAGACCCCCTGTAAACATTTTGTCCCCAAACTGGGGAAACGCCCTTACTGACACTTCAAAAGTGTCCTCACGAAAATTAAAACATTGTTTTATGTTTGCGGGGGAAAATTTCCTTTTTTAACGGTTTTTTTTTTTTTTTTTTTTTCCCAACAAGTGGGGCCCCCTCCCACCGAGGCAGGGTGCCCCAAAAAAGAAAGAAAATCCCCAAAAAAAAAAAATTTTATCATCATTCAACACTATCACCACACACAATATAATCACTGTTTTTTCAGAGGCGCCAGATACGAAAACCCCGAGAAAACCCCCCCCGCTGTCACTATCTCAGCCCCCCCCCTTTTTAATTGGGGATTGTTTTTCCCATTTCCAGGACTCAAGTCCAATAAATCAATTAACTGGTTTCCCCCCAAACCCCCTTTCCCCCAAAGTTACCCTGCTCACACTCCCCAAAAAATCGCTGTCCCAAACCATTTGTCTCCATTCACTCCTATCTAACACGCCACACATGCTTGCTGGACGTCCAAGCCCCCGCCCACAATACCTCCCCTTTCCCCCCTTTCCCCCCCAAACCCTTTTTAGGGGGAAACCCCCACCCCCCCCCCTTTCCCTTTCCCCACAGATTTATTCCCCCCCCCAAGTCATTCTACTTGGATCCATTCTCTAAAATGACCAAACCACCTCAACAACCCCTCTTCAGCCCTCTGACAAATACTTTTTAGTAACTCCACACCTTCTTCTAATTTCCACATTCCGACTTTCTGCATAATATTTACACCACGTCTTTAGACAGTATGTCTCACTGCCTCCAGCCTCCTCCTCACTGCAGCATTTGCAACCCATGCTTCACACCCATATAAGAGTGTTGGTACGTACTATACTTTCGTACATTCCTTCTTTGCCTCCAATGATAACGTTTTTGTCTCCACAGATACCTCAACGCACCACTCACCTTTTTTTCCTTCATCAATTCTATGGTTAACCTCATCCTTCATAAACCCATCCGCTGACAGCCAACTCCCAAATATCTGAAAACATTTACTTTTCCATAATCCCTCTCTCCAATGATATCCACTTTTCATTTTAAACCTTGATACCCGTGATCACCTTACTCTTATCTATGTTCACTTAACTACCTTTACACACTCTCCCAAACTCGTCCACTAACCTTTAAAAACTTTCTTAGAATCTCCCATAAGCACAGTATCATCAGCAAAAAGTAACTGTGTCAATCCCATTTTACTTAATTCTCCAAAATTTAATCCCACCCCTCTCCCCAACACCCTAGAATTTACTCTTTTACAACCCCATCTATAAATATATTAAGCAACCATGGTGACATTACACATCCCTGCCTAAGATCCACTTTTTACCGGGAAGTAATCTCCTCTCTCCTACACACCCTAACCTGAGCCTCCCTATCCTCATAAAACTCTTTTACAGCCTTCAGTAACTTACTACCTATTCCATTGGCCACACTTGCAACATTTGGCCACATTGCTCCCCATCCACTCTATCATATAGTATTAATACAATACGGGAAATTCAAACAAACAAAACATACAGAGTTTAAGGTTTTTTTAAAAAAATTTATGGTTGATTTTATTTTTTTTTTATCTGCCTTGGTGCTAGTAAACAACTCTTAATTCAAAGAACTGAAGCTAACCTCCTTTTCCTTTAAATGAATCAAATCAGATTGCTTCCCATGGGTTTAGTGCTCTCCCCATAAATGTAATCATATTGTAAAGATTTTTATCTGCACTAAACATTAAAACCATACTGCATTACCTTCAATAAAATATTGCTGATATTAACACTCATTATCAGAATTTGAGAAAACAGCATACTGAGATAGGTAACTCTATAAAGAATATAAAAAAACGTAATCTATAGTTTGAAATTTAGAACCACAAGCACTGGGTCCAAAGTTTATGAGGCCTATTCCTTTAAATATTATTCTAATGGTTTTTAATATTTTAATTCCATAATTTAAATTTGCTGAAGTGTTGTGCAGCAAAAAAGAGTAAGCAACACCACAGCCAAAATCCAGGTTAATGAACATTTTTATTTCCTTAATGTTTTGCATGCTTTGGGAATGTATGACCTGTCTTCTGTACTGTAAGCTAGGCTCAAGAACCCATAACAAAGTATGGCAACTTGAGTTTCAGTGCTCCGATCTCCCCCACACCTGCATTTTTCTCCATTGTTTGAATTTGGTACTTATTCTTTCTACCTGCAATCCCATATACTGTATGTAATATCACCTATTTGTACAACAAATAAAAAAAAAACTATGACTAATACAATGATATATTAGGGTATAGCACTCCAGAAATCATCCCATATATTCTTTTTTTTTTTATTGACACATTGGTAGATTCCCACTGAGGCAGGGTGACCCAAAAAGAAGAAACTCTTTCATCATCACTCACTCCATCACTGTCTTGTCAGAGGCATGCCTGCACTACAGTTCAAAAACTGCAACATATATCCACCCCTCATTCAGAGTGCAAGTACTGAAAATACTTCCCACCTCCAGGACTCACTGTCAAAACTCCAACCACACATCAAGTGTTCTTACATGTATGTTCAGTATATATAAGTTTGGTATCCCTGATATTATTCCTATGAGAGTCTTGCTCAACACATCCCCGGGAAACACTGGAAATTACTGGCATTCTCTATAATTAAACATGGAAAGGTTGTTGATCATTTTCCTTTGTGAATATACTTTCATCACACGTATACAGTGCTCACAAAAGTTGATGCCAGGCCCCATCTAAAACCACAACCACAAAATAAGTCATCCCTTGCATTTTAAGACATCCTTCAATTTCAGGAAGTGATTGATGCACATTCTTCATGACTAAATTTCCCAGTGACTTGTGGATGATGTCCTACAGCCATGGGAGTAGACTGATATTCCTGTAGATCCTAAATTGCAAAAGGTTCTCAATTTTTTTTCAAGTCCGGGGAATTTACTGCCCAGTCATCAAAAAAGGGCACCTCAAGACACAAAGCACTGAACAACAGATTTAACAGTGTGATAAATAATGAACAACAGATTTAACAGTGTGATAAATAATGTCTTTCATGTGATTATGGTGAGGGTGCATCAACACCCCTTCTCAAGGAACAGATGCAACCAGGTCCTCACTCATCACTCATACACATAGATGGCTTCTACTATTTCCTTTATTTGATAGCCTGCCTTATATAATCCAATGGTTTGTCAATTATCTTTGTCAGCAACACTTTGCCCATATTAATTTGCCGAAAGCCAAAAATGTCTGACAAATAAGACCCCAAGATCACATGGCACAGGGATATCAGGCACAAAATTGTCCACCACACAAGCCTAGAAAAGGGACTTAGGATGCAGCCAATGGGTTTATGGAATCTGGGAAAGGTATGTTGCTAGGCCACCATAACATTTTTTTTTTTTTTTAATTCAAAACCCTACCAGGGTTGGATATTACTTTAATGACTAGCACTGCACATATTTTTATAAAATTATACTCTACAAAAATTAAATAACAAAACACTGAATACAAAACACTATACCCATAGATCTGTTACTGTAACTACAAATAAGTAATCATATATAATATACTGTACATATATGAAAAGGGATCAAACGTCATGTGATTACTGTGAAAAGTAACGGCACACAAGGAAAGTTCATTATCTGAGTCACAGGTTTGGTATCTGTTAATTCAGGTAACATCCACTTTTCCCATACTGTATACGCTAGTAGGCAGGAAATTGTAATCAATGCTAAAAGCACAGTGGATGCTAAATAAGGTCTGGTACACCAAGTTTACTTAGTAATTCATCTTAAGAAAAACTCTGACAATTGAACAAATGTATATTTGAAAAGAATGAAAAATCATATGTTAGAGAACTTTATTTTTTTTTTTTTTTAACACATCGGCCGATTCCCACCAAGGCAGGGTGGCCGAAAAGAAAAACTTTCATCATCATTCACTCCATCACTGTCTTGCCAGAGGGGTGCTTTACACTACAGTTATAAAACTGCAACTTAACACCCTCCTTCAGAGTGCAGACACTGTACTTCCCATCTCCAGGACTCGAGTCCGGCCTGCCGTTTCCCTGAATCCTTCATAAATGTTACTTTGCTCACACTCCAACAGCACGTCAAGTATTAAAAACCATTTGTCTCCATTCACTCCTATCAAATACGTCACACATGCTTTGCTGGAAGTCCAAGCCCTCGCACACAAAACTTCCTTTACCCCTCCCTCCAACCTTTCCTAGGCCAACCCCTACCCCGCCTTCCCTCCACTACAGATTTATACACTCCGAGTTATTCTGTCTCGTTCCATTCTCTCTACATGTCCGAACCACCTACCAAACCCCTCCTCAGCTCTCTGGATAATAGTTTTGTAATCCCGCACCTCCTCCTAATTTCCAAACTCCGAATTCTCTGCATTATGTTCACACCACACATTGACCTCAGACATGACATCTACACTGCCTCCAGCCTTCTCCTCGTTCAACATTCATCACCCATGCTTCACACCCATATAAGAGTGTTGGTATAACTATACTCTCACACATTCCCTTCTTTACTTCCATGGACAAAGTTCTTTGTCTCCAAGAATCCAAGTGCTCCACTCACCCTTTTTCCCTCATCAATTCTATGATTTACCTCATCCTTCATAGACCCATCTGTTGACATGTCCACTCCCAATATCTGAATACATTCACCTCCTCCATACTCTCTCCCTCCAATCTGATATCCAATCTTTCATCACCTAATCTTTTGTTATCCTCATCCACCTTACTCTTTCCTATATTCACTTTCAATTTTTCCTTTACCCACCCTACCAAATTCATCCACCAACCTCTGCAACTTCTCTTCAGAATCTCCCTAAAGCACAGTGTCATCAGCAAAAGCAACTGTGACAACTCCCACTTTGTATTTAATTCTTTATCTTTTAACCCCACACCTCTTGCCAAGACCCTCACATTCACTTCTCTTACAACCCCATCTATAAATATATTGAACAACCACGGTGACATCACACATCCTTGTCTAAGGCCCACTTTTACTTATTCACTAAATACAAGAGTTTCCCTTTCATAAGCTTCAGTTGTCTCATGCACCCAGAACTACATCCTTGCAATGTCTATTTTCCATAATTATTTTCTCCTAGAAATTTTAAAAATTTTGAACAATAATAAGAGCATGTAATGACAGTACTTATTTGTAATAACAGAAATATAAATAGACTTTGGTATCTCATCCATAATTTGATGACATGTTGTATGTACTGTATTAAACTCGTAATGTTTCCAGCAGTTGCAGTGCGCCACACGCACACACACCAGTGAAGAGCGGGGCCAAGAGCTAGACTCGACCCTGCAACCACGTACAGTGGTACCTCGAGTCTGAGCAAATTTGTTCCAGACGGCTATTCAAGTGCCGATACCGAAGGAATTTTTCCCATAAGAAATAATGAAAATTAGATTAATCCATTTCAGACCCCCAAAAATACACTTACAAAAGCACCTTATAAAAATACACTTACATAACTGTTCGAGTTGGGAGCTGCTCGTAAGTCGAGGTACCACTGTACGTGCACACATGCGCGCAAACTCTACCTCCTCTTATTTTGTATAACAACAATTATAATCAATGTGTGTGGGGGGGGCTTGAAGACAGTGACCAGTGACATCTTGCTGTCTGAAACAGGCAGTGTTACTGTAGCCTATTATGGGCAGCGAAAAGTCAATGTTTCAAGTCCAACTGAGGCTACAGTTTCACGCTACTGCTTAATCACTCTAAACACCCATGTTGGGAAAAATTCATGTAGATAGAAGTATAGTGGAACCTCGGTACGCGAACTTAATTAATTCCAGAAGGCTGTTCGAGTGCGATCCGTTCAAGTATCGAACAAGTTCTTCCCAACCAATTTTCTATTTGGTTGGTTGTTATCACTAATCTTCATAGGCCCCATGGTAACTTATTTATACAAATAATATAAAAACACCAAAAAAAGTGAAGAAACATGAAACAGTTTACAGCAAGTTCTGGCAGGTCATGTTTGCTTGGTCGATGCCGAGCTTTGTTCAAGTATGGAGCTGTTCAAGTACCGAGGTTCCACTGTAAAATTAAAATGTTAAATTCTGATTTTAACAGTTAATAATATTACTGCTGCTTCAATACCCATGTATGTTATTTAAAACTGCAGCAGGTACATGGAGCACTCTTGATCCAAGAAACTAAAGTTACCATCCTCTTTCTTGTATAAAATCTGAATATTTCCCATTTCCCATGCACTGTACAACTGCTAGGGGTATAGCACTTTGCAATAATAATAATAATAATGATGTCCTACACATCCTTAATGCTGCTTGAGTGCCATCACACATGGTTCATTCAGTAAAAAATACTGTATACTTATTTAAATATGACCCACAACTTCATTATTACATCTGTTAGTCCAATTTACTTAAATTGTGTTATTTGTTTATTTGAAGTAGGTACATCATGGACATGCATGTGTACATACAAGGATGCACATGTACTCACCTATTTGTACTCACCTGTGTTTGCATGTATGCATGCACACATCATCAGTACATGAGAAGATGTTTTAAGAATATCAATCAATGACACCAACATTGATTTCACTTACATAAAGCTAAAATATTTTTTGAAAAATTTCTTCATATGTGGCACAGTAAACCCATTATTGTGTATTTATATGCTTGTAAAAACCTAAAAAGTTCAAGTTGATCAAGAATGAGTGTATTTAAGAAGCCATTTCATCTATTTGTAACCACTAAGCTGCTGTGGCTGTGGTCCAAACAAGTTAGTGCTGTGCTTGTTTGCTGCTCTCGATGGTGCAACCTAACAGCTTTTGGATGTTCTGAAACAATATACAAATATAATGTAACAAAATAATAATTCAAAATTATAAATACGTACAGTGATGATGATAATGAATGCCAGTAATGTACCAAAGAATTGTAATACTCAACCTTTTTATGTGGGTGAAGACATGAGCTTTAAATGTTACGGCAAGGAGGTAGTAGAGATGTCTTGTTTGAGAGCAATGTGTGGTGTGAATATTATGCAGTGAATGTGGAGATAGAAATCAGAAGACTGTGGGGTTATGAAAGTTGATACAGTGGACCCCGGTGTTCGTCCTGCTCCAAACTCGCCCTTTTATGTAAGTGTATTTTTTTAAATGCTTTTGTAAGTGTTTTTTTGGGGGGTCTAAAAGGACTAGTCTACTTTACATTATTCCTTATGGGAATAAATTTGTTTGGTAATGGCACTTGAACAGCATTCTGGAACGAAAATAACGAAAACCGGGGTCCACTGTACTTAAGAGGGAGAAGGGGTTACTGAACTGGTTGGACATTTAGAGAGGATTGAACACAATAGGATGACCAAGAGGGTATAAATCTAGGGTAGAAGAAAGAAGTAGGGAAGGAGGGGTAAGGGGTCTCTAAAGGAGGCTTAAAGTGGTAGGGGCTTGAGCATCTTGTAGACATGTGTGAGTGTTAGATTGAGGCGAGCGGAAGCAAATGATTTTAGGGATATTGTTGGCTAAAACTGATGGCATGTTATGTATGGTGTAGGCATTCTCTCTGTAAGATGGATAGATACCAGGTCATAATTTTTCCTGGGTATATTTCTTGCCAGATTGCTTCAATATCCCACCCCTATAAAAATAAAAATGCTATATGTATTTGTAGTGAGGAGTATGTTTAATTTTTATGTGACAGACAGTCTCTGTACTACATCTGATAGTTAACAAAATGCATGTTTATAAGGTTTGCTGGAATTTTCACAAAAGGAAAATACCTACATGTGAACAAAAATAAAAATGAAATAATTAAAAATAAAGCAATTTATATAATGAAGAAAATGAATGAAAGTAGAGAGAGATTTGGCAGATAATAACAGTACATACGTAGGATCAGAGGGATATTAAGGTATCGAGTCCTGGCATGCCTCGGTTCACCACAAGGTTACTAGTGATAAAATGACTTGATATATATAGTTCCAAACATTTAACTAAATATTTTAGGAAAACACTTACTACAGAGTTTTTATATGATAAAAAGTGGTCAGTGAAACAATTTTGCTTTTGATTTGGTGTAATTTAATACCATGTTCCAATCTAAAACAAATGAAAATGGACCCAAAATTTTCCTTAAATGTGCCCTTACTTAAGATATAGAGTAGAAATATTTCACTCACCTGTCTGATACTCATGGTGCAGAGGATGTAGAGGAAAATAAAGGAACAGTCAGTGTAGTCATCTCCTAACAGGTTACGGTGGCTTAAACCCTGGAGCCAGGAAATAGGGATGAAGGGTAATTTGGCTACCACACGTCCATCAAAGCTGTGGGCAACATCAATGCTCAAAGGTAAAATTCTGTCATATTTGTATATCCCCCCCAGACATTATCTAGTATATCTTGTATATCATAAGACATTATCTAGTGAGACAGAGGTAATATTTCAACTAAACTATCTGTACTTGCAAATACTTATGACCACAGTCATCTGAGATAAGTTAATTTTTAACCTGATAACTTTCACTCTGCATTTTTGTTTCCTAATAACAAACTGCAGTAAAAACTCTAAGAAAACTTACATGGAATTAAACATGGAGAGAAGTGCTGTAAAAGCAAAGCCAATAGCAAACATGCTTTTCATCTTAACCAAAGACAGGTCTCGATTGCTATTCTTCAGTCGCTCCTCTTCACGTTCTATCTTGCGCTTCTGTTGCCGGTCAATGCTGTCCCCATGAGCTCCTTTTTCTTTCCACTGATAAACAATATGGGAGACTTTAGTTATTTTTATAAATACAGTCAACCGGATAACGATAAAATCGGTTAGCGATACATTTTTACGTCAAAATATTGGCTCAGTTTACGATGATCCGCTCGGTCTACGATATTTGTCCCGGACGTGTACGCGTGGCCCAGCTGGGCAGGCACTCCAGGGAGCGTCAGTGTGCTATTGTTTACAAGCGAGAGCGACCACCACCCACGCATTCATACCAGTATATTGTCATTATTGCACTGTTTTAGTGCTTGTAACTGCTAAATAAGCTACCATGGGTCTAAATAAACCTCCTAGTGCCAGCCCTGTGGTAAAGAGGCTGAGAAATACAGTAGAAGTGAAGAAGGAGATAATAGCAAAATATGAAAGTGGAGGCGTATCACTGAGCTGGCCAGGCTGTGTGGTAAAGCTTATTCAATCATCGCTACCATTGTGGCCAAGGGAAATACACGTAAAATCAAGGAAGCTGTTGTTGCGAAAGGTGTATATGTGATCACAAAACAGAGATCGCAAGTGCTGGAAGATGTGGAAAATTTGTGTTGGTGTGGATTAACAGAAACAGTTAGCAGGAGATAGTGTTACGCAGGCAATAATATGAAAAAGCAAGGCAGTTGCATGATGATCTCGTCAAGAAAATGCCTGCAACGAGTGCTGAAGTGAACAAATTTAAAGCCAGCAAAGGCTGGTTTGACAGATTTAAGAAGCTAGTGGCATACATAGTGTTGTGAGGCATGGTGATGCAGCCAGTTGTGACAAAAGTGCGGCTGAAAAATATGTGCAGGAATTCCAGGGTACATAGAGGCTGAACAATTCCAACCCCAACAAGTATTCAATTCCCAGGACATAAGCCTATGAAAGACAGGCTACCTTTGATGCTTGTGCTAATGCCAGTGGTGATTGTAAAGTGAAGCCTTTACTGGTGTATCATTCTGAAAATCCCGAGTGTTTGGCAGATGCGGTATCGCCAAGTCTAATTTGTGTGTGATGTGGAAGTCTAACAGTAAGGCATGGGTCACAAAGGACATTTTCTTAGATTGGTTCATACCGTGTTTGGCCCCAGTGTGAAGAAATATCTCCAGGAAAATAATTTGCCATTAAGTGCCTCCTGATAATGGACAATGCTCCTTGTCATCCTCCAGACTTGGCAGAGAAAATTGTGGAGGACTTTAAGTTCATCAAAGTGAAGTTCTTGCCCCTAATACCACTCCTCCTCCAGCCCATGGACCAGCAGGTCATTTCCAACTTTAAAAACTCTACACCAAAGCAATGTTTCAAAAGTGTTTTGATGTGACCACAGACATGCATATGACCCTAAGAGACTTTTGGAAAAATCATTTCCATATCCTGCATTGTGTACACCTTATAGGTAAGGCTTGGGAGGGAGTGACTACCAGGACTTTGAACTCTGCCGGGAGAAAATTGTGGCCAGACTGTGTCCTAGAGGGGGATTTTGAAGGTTTTGGGGCTGAGCCTCAGAACCCTGAGCCTGAGCCTGTTGTGGAAGAAATTGTGGAACTGGGCAAGTCCATGGGGTTGGAGGTGAGTGATGAGGATGTGGAAGAGTTGGTGGTGGAGCACAATGAAGAGATAACCACTGAAGATCTGCAAGAGCTTCAACAGCAACAACAGACCACAGGTCAGGAAAATGGTTCAGAGAAGGAGGAGGAGGACAGAGATGGAAGAAGGTGCCTTCTTCAGTGATTAAGGAGATTTGTGGAATGTGGAGCAGGGTGCAAGGCTTTATGGATGAATATCACCCTAACCAAGCTGTTGCAGGCCGTGCTGTCAACCTGTACAATGACACTGTGGTGTCCCATTTCAGGGATGTTTTAAAGAATCGCCAGACTCAGAGCTCCCTGGACAGATTTTTGGTTAGAGTGGGGTCCAGTGACTCTCAACCTGGTCCTAGTGGCATTAAAGAAAAAGGCCAGTAACCCCAGAAAAGAACTTGCCACCTGCAGTGTTAATGGAAGGGATTCCCCTTCCAAACACTAGCATACTACTCCATCCTTTCCCTCCTCCCGTCTTCACACATCAACAACTCTTCAATAAATGTAAGTGACATGTTATTGTACTATTATATTTCTTAATTTCTCATAAACTTGTGTGTAAATGCATGTCTTATGTTGTAAAAAAATATTTTATTTTACTACTTTTGGAAGTCTGGAACGGATTAATTTTATTTCCATTATTTCTTATGGGGAAAATAGAATCGGATAACGATATTTTCGGTTACAGATAAGCCCGCTGGAACGGATTATATCGCTAACCGGGGGTTGACTGTACATACTACAGAAGAGGATAATGTAAAGGATTCAGGATTGGATTCATCAGCTGAGGCTAGCACAGCAATGTTATGAAACAAAACACTAGTTGCTACAATATTATAAAGCATACTTCACTAAGAACCTGTGTCAGTAATGATCTCATCTACAACATGTACATACATGGCAATCAAACTTGACTCTCGGAAATAATGCCTCACTTAGACAAGTTATTTATCTTACTGCTTTTGTTTTTATAATAGCAGCAAGATGAATAACTTTTATAACTGGAACACACTAACATATAAGCCCTTCAAGAAAGGTGATGATGCAGTTGGAGGCTCGTCATCGAAGGAACTGGACCTATCCTCCCTTTTCTTGGATGGAACATGATAGAATTGTATGACCCATACAGAGAAAGACAGTGTGAGTGAGAGTGAGTGTGAGTTTGTGTGAGTGTCAGTTTGTGTGAGTGCGAGTATGAGTGAGAGTGAGTGAGTGAGAGTACTAACCTAATTGTGGTTGCAGGGGTTGAGTCATAGCTCCTGGCCCCAACTCTTCACTGGTTGCTACTGGGTCACTCACTCCCTGCTCTGTGAGCTTTATCATACCTCTTCTTAAAGCTATGCCTCCACCACCTCACTTTACAGACTATTCCACTGCCTGACAACTCTGTTACTGAAGAGATACTTAATAACATCCCTGTGACTCATCTGAGTCTTCAACTTCCAATTGTGACCCTTGTTGCTGTGTCCCATCTCTGGAACATCCTGTCTTTGTCTACCTTGTCGATTCCTCTCAGTATTTTATGTCTTTATTATGTCCCCCCAATCTCTCCTGTCTTCCAGTGTCATCAGGTTGAGTACAGGTGGCCTCCACATTCGTGAGGGTTAGGGATCAAGAACCTCGGAATGTTGAAAATTCATGAATGTTTGGTGTGCAAATATATTGTAGGGAAATATAATAATAGCATTTACTTAGCCTAACAATACTGCTTTCTTAACCTACTGAACCATGAACAATCATAAAACACATGAAAACATCATAAAATATTGTATATAGTACATGTTATGATTTAATAACAAATAATGAACAAACAAAACACTCACCACTCGTAAGGTTAGGCAGACGAACTCTGATGACTTGTGATGATGATGATGACAATGACGATGATGATGGTGATGATAGTTAGCCATGCAGTCACTGATGACAGTTGAATGGAGGTGATTATATGGAGTGTAACTGCATGGAATGATGAGTCTAGTGTGTTTTTCTTTACTGCCAGCGTCACTGCCGATAATAGGCGGCTGGGCATTCGCGAATGTTCGAAGCTGCGAAAGTGGAATTCGCGAATGTGGAGGGCCACCTGTACTCTTAAACTCTCCTCATAGAACATGCCCTTAGCTCCGGGACTAGTCTCGTTGCAAACCTTTGCACTTTCTCTAGTTTTCTGACATACGTGTGCACGTGTGTGTGTGTACTCACCTATTTGTGGTTGCAAGGGTCGAGTCACAGCTCCTGGCCCTGCCTCTTCACTGGTCGCTACTAGGTCCTCTCCTGCTCCATGAGCTTTATCAAACCTCATCTTAAAACTATGTATGGTTCCTGTTTCCACTATGTCACTTGCCAGACTATTCCACTTCCTGACAACTCTATGACAAAAGAAATACTTTCTAACACCTCTTTGACTCATCTGAGTCTTCAACTCCCAATTGTGGCCCCTTGTTTCTGTGTCTCATCTCTAGAACATCCTGTCTCTGTCCACCTTATCTATTCCCTCAGAGGGAAAAGAGGTAGACGGAAGGAAAAGAGAAGGGAATGGGGGATGGGGGAGGGAGGGAGAGGAAGAGAAAAGGGAGAGGGGAAAGAGCAAGAGAGGGAGAGGGGAAAGACAGATGGAGATGGAGAGGGAGAGAGAGAGAGATGGAGATAGAGTGTAGGGAGGGTGTGTGTAAGTTACCATTTTGTCCTAGGCACATGTCAATTAGACACTAGGCCTGTTGTATATAGTGTGTGTGTATGTGTATGTAAGGAAACACTTCGAAATGTTTCTGCCCCACCGGAATTGAACCCGGCCCCTCCGTGCGTGAAGTAAGAGCTTTACCCACTAGGCCACCGGGGCTGTGTGTGTGTGTGTGTGTGTGTATGTTAGTTAGTTACCATTTTTGTGTGTGTGTGTGGGTGGGTGGGTCTTTGGGTGTTGGGAGTTTAAGGGGAGAGGGATGGGAAGAGGGAGGAAGAGGGCCAGGGAGAGTGATGGAGGGAGAAAGGCAGAGGGAGAGAAAGGATCATGAGCGAGTGGGAAAGGAGGAGAGGGAAAGGCCAGGGAGGGAGAGAGAGAGGGAGGAGGAGGAGAAGAGGGGGAGGAGGGAGAGGGGGATGAGGAAGTGGAGGAAGAGGGGGATGAGGAAGTGGAGGAAGAGGGGGAGGAGGGATGGAGGAAGAGGAGGAGGAGGAAGAGGGAGAGGAGGCTGAGGAAGAGGAGGGGGAAGGGGAGGAAGAGGAGAGAGGGGTGGAGGAGGAGGGAGAGGGTGGAGCAGGAGGAAGAGGAGGGAGGGGGTTGGAGTAGACCCTAACGGTCAGAGGCTGTGTGTGGGTGTGTGCTTATGCATATGTACCCACGTGTGTGTGTGTTTATGAGTCGTTCGTATGTACCCACGTATGTACTACATATGTACCCAATCACTTCGTTCACACTGTGTACTGTCTTTGTGTGCTTAAAATTACTGTCAGTTCTATACCCCTACTTGGCCTGCCCTACTCCTGAGTGTGCATGCACTAGTGTGTGTGACCCAAAGCTATCCTACCAAGGTTATCTTCCTTCTAAATGCTAAGTGCTGTATGTATGATAATCACTCTGGAGCAGGGTTTGTGACCCCCAGCTACCAGCGATGCAGGGCCAGCTCTGATCACTCAACATGCACCTGTTACCACAAACATAGGTGATTTGTACATTACGCCTGGCAGAGGTGTCTCTGGATCCCAGCTGTTGCTGCTGTACGATGACTCTCGCTGCTCCTGTCCTGGTTCCACCTCAGTTCTTCTCTTTAATTATTCTATTCTCATTACCTGTTTCACTATATACCAGGTGAACACTTTGAGTCCTTATTTTCCACATGTTTCAAAAACAGGAAAACTGGATACATTCCCTTTTATTTTTATTTTCTTTCCCTCACTGTTTTATTATTCACTTACTGCTCTATCATTATTCCCCTCACTTTATGGTTCTTTATTATTCACTACCTAATCTATTCTTATTAATCTCTTTATCACACTGGCTTGATCACACTCGTTCTGTTTGAATTTGAGTTACTGCTTGTGGCAACACCACCCACCTCACTCTCCTGGCACTGATTTCACTTTCAAATTGCTTTATACAAATTGTAGCCTTCACCTCCCTTTTTTTATTTAGGGCCGTTTGTTATTCACTACTCAGGTTGTTCACCGACACTGACAGCTGTCATGATCCTTGTAATGACCTTGGTGGGCAAAAAAAAAAAAAAAACACTAAATTCACGAGCAGCATACGAAGCTGTTACTCTTGACTCTGTGTGTGTGTGTGTGTGAGAGAGAGAGAGAGAGAGAGGGGGGAGGGGAGGTGTAGGGGAGTTTGTTTGTTTGTGTGGTGTGTGTATGTACATGTACTCACCTATTTGTACTCACCTATTTGTGGTTGCAGGGGTCGAGTCATAGCTCCTGGCCCCGCCTCTTCACTGATTGCTACTAGGTCCTCTCTCTCCCTGCTCCATGAGCTTTATCAAACCTAGTCTTAAAACTATGTATGGTTCCTGCCTCCACTATGTCGCTTTCCAAGCTATTCCACTTCCTGACAACTCTATGACTGAAGAAATACTTCCTAACATCCCTTTGACTCATAGGAGTCTTCAACTTCCAATTGTGACCCCTTGTTTCTGTGTCCCCTCTCTGGAACATCTTGTCTCTGTCCACCTTATCTATTCCTCGCAGTATTTTATATGTCGTTATCATGTCTCCCCTAACCCTCCTGTCCTCTAGTGTCGTCAGGCCGATTTCCCCTTAACCTTTCTTCGTAGGACAATCCCCTTAGCTCTGGGACTAGTCTTGTTGCAAACCTTGCACTTTCTCTAATTTCTTGACGTGCTTGACCAGGTGTGGGTTCCAAACTGGTGCTGCATACTCCAGTATGGGCCTGACGTATATGGTATACAGAGTCTTGAATGATTCCTTGGTGAGGTATTGGAACGCTATTCTTAGGTTTGCCAGCCGCCCGTATGCTGCAGCAGTTATCTGATTGATGTGTGCCTCAGGAGATGTGCTCGTATTATACTCACCCCAAGATCTTTTTCTTTGAGTGAGGTTTGCAGTCTTTGGCCACCTAGACTATACTCTGTCTGCGGTCTTCTTTGCCCTTCCCCGATATTCATGACTTTACATTTGGCAGGGTTAAATTCAAGGAGCCAGTTACTGGACCAGGCTTGCAGCCTGTCCAGGTCTCTTTGTATTCCTGCCTGATCCTCGACTGATTTGATTCTTCTCATTAACTTCACATCATCTGCAAACAGGGACACTTCTGAGTCTATCCCTTCCGTTATGTCATTCACATATACCAAAAACAGTACAGGTCCTAGGACTGACCCTTGTGGAACTCCACTCGTCACAGGTGCCCACTCTGACATCTCGTCACGTACCATGACTCGTTGTTGCCTCCTTGTCAGATATTCTCTGATCCATTGCAGTGCTTTTCCTGTTACGTGTGCCTGATCCTCTAGCTTTTGCATTAATCTCTTGTGAGGAACTGTGTCGAACGCCTTCTTGCAGTCCAAAAATGCAGTCTATCCACCCTCTCTCTCGTGTCTTACTTCTGTTACCTTGTCATAAAACTGCAGTAGGTTTGTGACACAGGATTTTCCTTCCCTGAAACCATGCTGGTTGTCGTTATAAGCTTGTGTCTTTCTAGGTGCTCCACCATTCTCCTCCTGATGATCTTCTCCATGACTTTGCATACTATACACGTCAGTGACACAGGTCTGTAGTTTAATGCCTCGTGTCTGTCTCCTTTCTTAAAAATTGGGACTACATTTGCCATCTTCCACGCCTCAGGTAGTTGCCCAGTTTCAATGGATGTGTTGAAGATTTGTGTTAGTGGCACACACAACATCTCTGCTCCTCTCTAAGGACCCACGGAGAAATGTTGTCCGGTCCCACCGCTTTGAGGTATCGAGTTCACATAGCAGCTTCTTCACCTCCTCCTCGGTTGTGTGTATTTCATCCAGCACTTGTTGGTATACCTCCCTATTCTGAATTCCTGGAGTCCTTCCTGTCTCCTGTGTAAATACTTCTTTAAATCTCATGTTGAGCTCCTCACATACCTCTTGGTCGTTTATTGTGAACTCCCCACCTTCCTTTCTCAGCCTGATTACCTGGTCCTTGACTGTTGTTTTCCTCCTGATGTGGCTATACAGCAGCTTCGGGTCAGACTTGACTTTTGATGCTATATCATTTTCATATTGTCGCTGAGCCTCCTTCTTACCTGTGCATATTCGTTTCTGGCTCTTCGGCTAATCTCTTTATTTTCCTGGGTCCTTTGTCTTCTGTACTTTTTCCATTCTCTATTACACTTACTTTTTGCCTCCCTACACCTCTGGGTGAACCAAGGACTCGTTCTGGTCTTCCCATTACTTCTGTTTCCCTTGGGGACAAACCTCTCCTCTGCCTCTTTGCATTTGGTTGTCACATATTCCATCATTTCTTTTACTGGTTTTCCTGCCAATTCTCTCTCCCACTGAACGCTCTTGTAGGAAGTTCCTCATGCCTGTGTAGTCCCCCTTTGTAGTTTCGTTTCTCCCTTCCTATTCCTGCTCCCTCTCCACTTGTAGCTCAACTATATAATCAAAACACAGAACCAAATGATCACTAGCTCCAAGGGGCCTTTCATACATGATATCCTCGATGTCCGAACTACTCAAGGTGAATACTAGGTCGAGTCTTGCTGGATCATCCCCACCTCTCTCTCTGGTAGTGTTCTAACATGTTGATGCATGAGGTTTTCCAGTACCACATCCATCATCTTGGCTCTCCATGATTCAGGACCCCATGGGGCTCCAGGTTTTCCCAATCAATCTCTTTGTGATTGAAATCACCCATAACTAGTAACTTTGCTCTCCCCATGTGGGCTCTTCTGGCTACCTCGGCTAGTGTGTCTACCATTGCTCTGTTGCTCTCGTCGTATTCTTCTCTTGGCCTCCTGCAGTTCTGTGGCGGGTTGTACATTACAGCAATTACCACCTTATGGCCCTCAGACTGAATTGTTCCTACTATGTAGTCCCTTTCACCCATTCCATCCATTCCTTCCACTTCCTCAAATCCCCACCTGTTCTTAATGAGCAGTGCAACTCCTCCTCCCCTCTGCTCCCTCTATCTTTCCTGAGGATTTGATATCCGGGTGGAAAGATTGCATCTGTTATCATCCTGGTGAGTTTCGTTTCTGTGAGTGCTATTATGTCTGGGGATGTCTCCTTTATTCTTTCATGCCACTCCTCACATTTATTTGTTATACCATCTGCATTTGTATACCAAACCTTTAACTTCTTTTCTAAAACCGTAGTCTGGGGGGTATGTTGGGGTTGGGAAAGTGGGAGATCTGATGGGGAACTATGGGTGGTTGGTGTGAAGGTGGAGTTTGTAATGAGGTGGGTGGAATCATTGGGTATGGCATGTGTGTTTTGGGTTAGGTTGTTTGGTTGCATTGGGGTTGTCCAGGTTGGGGAACATCTGAAGGTGGTGTGCGTGCATGCACGCGTGTCTGCACACACATCCAAATTCTTGTCATTACTACTGTTCTAAAACATGTACACAAATTTACAGGCACTGTTAATGTTGCTAGAACTGTTGCAGTCTGTGAAAGTCCCTGAAAAACAGCTCCATACACAATGGTGTTTTACTCTCTTCACATAATGCACATGTCCCTGCAGTTTGCTGGGCACAGAGATGTAACATATCTTCCGAGCTCATTTCATCCTGGCTGAAGCAAGAAGTGTCATTAGGAAGTGATCACGAACCTTCAAGGTGCGAGGGGACTTGGACCTCCAGCAAGCGTGCATGAGCGTGTTAGATAGGAGTGGAGGCAATTTTTTTTTTTTTTTTTTACTTGACATGCTGTTTGAGTGTGAGCAAAATAACATTTATGAAGGAATTCAGGGAAACCAGTTAGCCAGACTTTAGTCCTGGAGGTGGAAAGTACAGTGCCTGCACTCTGAAGGAGGGGTGGAAATATGTCGCAGTTTTTAAACTATAGTATTGACACACCTCTGGCAAGACAGTTATGGAGTGAGTAATAACGAAAGTGTTTCTTCTTTTTCAGGTTATCTTGCCTTGGTGGGACACGGCTGATGTGATAAAAAAAAAAATCACCTGAAATTGCTATGTATACAAGATCCAATACTCAGCCAGCTTCACAATCACAACATAAACAGCTTGATACCAAAGCATTTCCTCTTGCTTGATATATACTGCCTGAACAACCATCTACCTTTGAACAGGATCAAATTCTCATTGATGACAAGGTTTCTTTGATGACAAGGTTTCTGAAGGGATAAAAAATTACTCACTGAACTTTGTTTAAGATACATAAAAACATCCCTGATCTTACATAACATGTCACTTCTGTCGGGTCTAGTCTTGTCTGAGACAGATAGCATACATAGCAGCAGGATGAATCTGTTAATGGAAATGAGATCACTGAATATTGGAGTGCATATAACATGGTCAGTTGACCAGAATGATTCAATGTTGTGCTAATACACATGTAGCATAAGCATTATTGTGGCAAAGAGGAGATACATCTCAACCACAGTTGTGTTCTTCCACTGGTGTAGCTGTGATCGTGCTGAAACTAACGTGTCTGTCATTGTATATTGGAAGTACAGTGGTACCTCGGTTAACGATATTTTTTCGTTCCAGAATGCTGTTCAAGTGCCATTACCAAACAAATTTATCCCCATAAGGAATAATGTAAAATAGACTAGTCCTTTTAGACCCCCAAAAATACACTTACAAAAGCATTTAAAAAAATAAGCTTACATAAAAGGGCGAGTTTGGGGACCATCGTTAACCGAGGTACCACTGTATCTGTTGGTTACCCTCATCATTTGCACCAGGAGTTCATCGAAATATTGTTTGAAGAATTCAAGTTTGGTGGTGTTGTTCCTGAGGGTACAGTTGGGCTGCATTCCACTGTGTCACCAAATTGATAGGGACTGGGTACAAAATATGCATCCTCTTGCCAATCCCAGATACAGTCTGCTGGTGGTCGATGGATATTTGTAGCTTATTGTGGTGGTTGTGTGTGGGTGGTAGTTGTGGCCTGGGTTCCTTAGGGTGTGATGTGTGGGGCATGGCTCCCAGCTTGGGCTGGCACTGTGCCAACTGCCTCCTTCTCCCATCAGCCACTACCGAATATGGTGCCGGAATTGCCAGAGGCCCACTATCGATGCCATTGAATGCAGCAGCATCCACACTATTACTTTCTCTAACCAGTGTTGGGTCCAGAGATGTACTACATCCCTTCAGGATAGCAATAGGAACACTACCAAACCACATGTGGTGCTGTAACTATTGACACTTCACAGCTGAAAAATTCTGATCACATTCACTGGACTGGTCATGGACTGCTAGGAAATCAGAGTCCACATCACTATCATTATTACTACTCACATCATCTGTGCCCAAGCCATGGGAGAATATGAGTTTTTGCTTTTGGTGTAGTGGATGTATGCCAGACAAACCAACCCTAGACCTGGATGGCTATGGGTCATCAGGGTTTTCATCATTATTTCTGGCATCCCAAGTGTCACTTTCAGTCACTAACTGTTTAAAGTCAAAGAATTCATCATAAGTTTCGTAATCCTCATTGTTGGAGCTATCATTGGGAAATAATACACAATGAATTCGCCTGGAAGCAAAGCATGGTGAACAATGGTATACTAAGATGACAATCCCACAATGCACTGCGGAGGCACCAACATTGTGTATACTGTACACACTGACCACAAAGATACACTCTCTCATGGCTAGGCCTTTCAGGCCTCTCCCGCCAAACTTGAAGTTGCTAGAATTTATGCATAGATCTACGTAAGTCATGATGATGTCAATAACGCAGATCTACGTGGGAGACAGAGCAAGGGTTAAAATTAGGAAAGGCTAGAAGGCTGACTACAGTACTCCTTCATATAGTTTTATGTAATAACAGTATTTTGTCTGGTGGGAATAAAGTTGGCCAGTGTTTGATGATTTTACTTGGTGTAGTCACATTACACCAGGTAACATCACCCACCCATCTCTACATCTCGCCTCACACCTCCACTACATACAATATGTTGTGCTTGCTTGTCTCTGTCAGAAGTGATAAACTCCCAGGTGGATGAAAAACTTTCTCAATATAATGCCAAAAACTGCATGTGTCCCATTTAAATACTTATTAGTACAGTATATTCTACCACTGATATAAATACAAACCATGATCTATTTCTGACAAGGATAGGTTAATCCACCAATACATATATCGCTACAGGGTTAATCCTTTTGCCTGTTAGAATGATATGCTTTTTCTTTATTAAACTAATACTGATTCAACTCACATCGTTTACACTGTCGCTCCACCTCTGCCTTCAGTTTCTGGTACTTTTCTGTTCTGTACACCAGAAGCCATGTGAGCCCTGAAATATACACAAACATTAAAACATTTTACCTTTTTATTTACAAGAAATAATAATAATAATAATAATAATAATAATAATAATAATAATACAGTGGAGCCCCAGTTTTCAAGGGGAGTGGAAATCGAGCACTTTTTTTGGCGAAATTTCCCCCTGGATTTCGAGCATCCGCTCGGAAATCGTGTGTATGAGATGCGTCCGTTCACCTGGGACGCTGCTTCTCACGCGTACCACACTCAGTCTGTCTCTGTCTTTCACTGAGTTAGCAATACTCCGCGCATTCATCCATTGTTTTTTGTGCTTGTTTATTGATTGTGACTGTGAAATAAGCCACCATGGGGCCAAAGAAAGTTCAGAGTGCCATCCCTTTGGTAAAGAAGGTGAGAAACATGATAGAATTCAAGAAAGAACTTGTAGCAAAATATGAAAGTGGCATACATGTGGCCGAGCTCGCCAGGATGTATGGCAAGTCGACATCAACAATCTGTTCCATCCTGGCAAAGAAAGCAGAAATCAAGGAAGTTGATGTTGCGAGAGGAGTAAATATGGCAGGGAGTGACTTCCAGGACTCTGAACTCTGCTTGGAGAAAATTGTGGCCAGAATGTGTCCAAGAGAAGGATTTTGAAGGGTTTGAGGCTGACCCTGAAAACCCTATGTCTACTGCTCTTTCAGCTCTTCAGTGGTTGTCTACCCTGTGGTCCTCCACCAACTCTTCCACATCCTCACCAATCACCTCCAACCCCAGAAACTTGGCCAAGTCCACAATAGAGTCCACAACAGGCACAGGGTCATCAGGGTCAGCCTCAAATCCTTCAAAATCCCTCTTTTCAACACAATCCGGCCACAGTGGTCTCCAAGCAGAGTTCAAAGTCCTGGAAGTCACTCCCTCCCAAGCCTTACTTATAAGGCCTATGCAATGGACGATATTGAAGTGATCTTTCCAGAACTCTCTTAGGGTCAAATTAGTGTCCGAGGTCACTTGAAAGCACTTTTCAAACAATGCTTTTGTGTAGAGTTTTTTGAAGTTGGAAATGACCTGCATGCAACTGCCTTGCCTTTTCACAAATTATCGCCGTGGAAATACTATCACCTGCTATCTGTTTTTCATTGATCCACCCCCCCAGCAACTTCTCAACCTCATCCACTGTTTTCAATCTATTTTTCGTTAACATATCAACCCCTTTTGCAACATTAGCTTCCTTGATTTCTTTTCTCTTTGCCAGGATAGAGGTGATAGTAGATTGTTTTTTTCCGTACATCCTGGCAAGCTCACTCACACGTATGCCACTCTCATATTTTTCTACTATCTCCTTATAATAATAATAATAATAATAATAATAATAATAATAATAATAATAATAATAATAATTTATTTAGACATGGTACAATGATACATAGTTGGGTATTAATGAGATGTACATGCCAAAAGCCCCTAATACAGTATGCTGTGCATTGTGGGCATTCTTAGGACTATTTAATTGTAGACTACATGGTAAAAAATTATGGTTGATAATTTATAAAATAAGTATAATTGTGTATCTAAGTTATAAAGTTTGAATATAAGTTGAACATACCAATTAATTGTAGCAATGCAACTAATTGAGTGAGATAACAATTAATTGCATTGCAGTTACAGTTTACGTGGTCATTATAATGTAAATGTTATAGAAACAGTTAGCTTAGTATGTATTATTCATAACAGGTTTTTACATTTAAGTGATTATTCTACTTTGTTGGGAATGTTTGATATTGAGCATTTAGGTTTGGGTGAGAAGGTGGTTTTTTAGCATCGTTTTGAATTGGGGTACAGGCAGGGTTTCTTTGGCAATGACAGGTAATGAATTCCAAATTTTCGTGCCTTTTATATGCATTGAGTTTTTACATAGTGTTCCTCACTTTCTTTACCACAGGGGTGCCACTAGGAAGCTTCTTTGGACCCATAGTGACTTATTTCACAGTGACAATCACTAAACCAGCAATAAACAGAGTAAATTTATTGTGAAATGTTTGAAAGAGCACGCTGGGTAATGTTCTCTCAATGGTAAACAACGCTAGACTGGCCCCCTGCACGGCGAGGGCGAGGAGCGCAAGCGCGGGCAGGCAGACAGGTCTGGTACTGACCGATACACGAGGGAATAACCGATTCACGAGGGAAACATAGACCGAAAAAAGCAACCGAAACATGAAATCACCGATATACGGAAACACCGAAACACGAGGGATCACTGTATTTATTTTTATTTATTTATCATTGTTTTCTGTATGTAAAACTATAGTTATTCTTTAAAAAATGAATTTTTTGTGAATATTTTTGGGTGTCTGGAATGGATTAATTGGATTTACATTATTTCTTATGGGAAATATTACTTCGGTTTTCGTCCATTTCAGATTTCAAGCAACCTTCTGGAACGAATTAATTACAAAAACCGGGGGTGCACTGTAATAACAACAATAATAAATAACAGCAGTAATAAAAAAAATTTAAAGCACACATATACATACAGTGAACCCCCGAGTAACGGTCCGACCGAATAACGGTTATTTCGTGTAAAGGTTGCTTTTTACGGTCAATATTTGTCTCGTGTAGCGTTTTGGACTCGTGTAGCAGTCCGAACCAGACCTGTCCGCCTGCCTGTGCTTGAACGCCTCGCCCCACAGGACGCCTGTCTAGCATTGTATACAGTTGAGTGAACAATACCCAGGGTGCTCTTTCAAACATTCACAATACATTTGTTGTGTTTATTGGTGGTTTAGTGATTGTCACTGTGAAATAAGTCACCATGGGTCCAAAGAAGCTTCCTAGTGGCACCCCAGTGGTAGCATTCATGCAGGGAGTGTAGCAGGAAGGCAGGGAGTGTAGCATTTATGCAGGGAGTGTAGCATTCATGCAGGGAGTGTAGCAGGAAGGCAGGGAGTGGGGATTCCCCTTCCAAACACTAACCCCCTCCCCCGTCCTCCTCCCTGTCTTCCAGATGCCAGCAACTCTCTTCAATAAAGGTAAGTAATGTTTTAAATGTTTAATTATAAATTTAATACATATTACATGTACTACTATATATATAGGTACTATTTATAATTGTTTTATGAATGTAAATTAATTTTTTGTGAATATTTTTGGATGTCTGGAACGGATTAATTATATTTACATTATTTCTTATAGGAAATAAGGTTTCGAATTACGAAGTTTTCGGGTTGAGGTCTAGCTCCTGGAATGGATTAAAATCGTTAATCGAGGGACCACTGTATATAACAATAAATGAATATGCAGTTTGTGTGATTATAAAGGTACATATCGCATTTTTACAGCGTCAAAGACGCTATTTTTTTACCCCCAAAATAAGTCTCAAAAAAATTTACCCAGTGTCTTGGAGGCTGAAGTACTGTACAGTGGACCCTCGGTTAACGAATACCCCGGAAATCGTGCAATTATGTAAGTATAATTTTGTAAGTTCTTGTGGAAGTGTAGTTTTGGGGGTCTGAAATAGACTAACCTACATGACATTATTTCTTAAGGACGTAAATTCGTTCGGTAATGGCACTTGAGCAGGCTTCTTCAATGAATTTTTTTCGTTAACCGAGGGTCCACTGTATATCTCTTTATTTTTTTTTTTTTCCAAAATTTAGTCAATCAGAATTAGGGGGGCATCCTCGACACCAAAGTCTCTTGTTTTCCTTAAAATACGATAGTTATTATATGATACTCAGCATTTGGGGCAGACTTAAACTAGGACTAAGAAGATATTACACACTGAGAATGGTTATATACAATAAAATATAATTAGAATGTGTTGTACAGATCACAGATCACAGCAAAGAGACTAAATAGTCCCTGGCTTACACCCAGCATCCTAAAATCCATTAACACAGAGCACTTATATGAAAAACAGTACAGAATGGGTCAAATAACCAGAGACCACTCTAAGCGTTACTCGTCAATCCTTACCAGTCTGATAAGAAGGTCAAAAAAATTGTATTATGAGAACAGATTACATAACATAAAAGGTGATATGAAAAAGACCTGGAAAACCCTATCTGAAATTCTAGGAACTAAAAAGATATCCAAAAATAAAACAATCAAATTAACTAAATCAGATGAACCCCGGCTAACACCAACTGAAACAGAAAACAGACTCAATGTTTTCTTCTCCACCATAGGAAAGAATCTAGCGTGTAAGATCCCAAGCTCAAACACCCATCTATCAGACTACCTCACAGGCACCTACCTGAATACACTATTCCTAGCTCCAACCAACCCAAAAGAAGTCTCACTCATCATCAACGCCCTTAAAAACAAGGCAGAAGATATAAATAACTTACCACCTTTTATGTACAAAAAAGCTTCAAAAGTACTATCACCAATAATTGCAACACTCTTTAACAAATCCATCGAAACCTCCACCTTCCCATCAATTCTTAAAATAGCGAGGGTCACCCTGATCCACAAAGGAGATCAAACAGACTTGAATAACTATAGACCAATATCTAACTTACCTCTGCTCTCTAAAATCTTTGAAAATTAATTCATAGGCAGATCTTTTCCTATTTCGTCTCTCACACAACATACTCAACCCCTGTCAGTTTGGATTCAGGACTAATAAAAGCACAAATGATGCTATTACGTATATACATGCTAGAACTAATATACAACACTCTCGAGAATAAAGAAGTCCTGTTGGGAATCTTCATCGATTTACGTAAAGCTTTTGATACAATTGACCATGATTTGCTGCACATTAAATTAACCCTTTTGGGGTCGGTGCCGTACTAGTACGTTTTACGAGCAGGGGTTGGTGCCGTACTAGTACGCCCAAATTCTAGCGGCCTCAATTTAAGCAGAAAACGTCTGGTAGGCATACATATGAAAGAATGGGTCTGTGTGGTCAGTGTGCGCAGTATAAAATAGAAATAGAGATGATTTTGATTGGTATGACAAAGACAAGTACCTTGAAATTGAGCTCAAAGTAGCGAAAATGTTCGATTTTTGACGATGTTCAAGAGTAAACAAATCACACCATGCGTCCAATACACATCAACTGGCGAGTCTTATATTCATGCACAAGTGCTCTGATATTATTTATACCATTTTTACAATGATGCAGTTGTATACATAACAGTAAATCTTCTATTTTTGTGAGAAAAATTCAAAATGGAAAGCAAAAGTAATGGAACAGGGGCCTGGAGACGTGGCTAATGAACAGAGAACATGTTATTTTAGTGCCAGGAATGTCTGCCTTGTTTACTCTGGACCCTATTTTGAAATTGGCATCGTTTGAAATTTGTGTGAAATTGAAAAATTGCCATTTTCTGACCACTATTTTGGGTAGATGAAATTGGTAAATAGGCAGTTTCTTCTACTCATTCGATAGAAGAAATGGAGTTCTAGCGAAGTAGCTATAATTTTAGGAGACTGTAACATTGGAATTTGTCGAAAATAGGGCTCGAAGTGGGTGAAATCGCCGATGCGTCAGTGTCATAGATACCGATAATTTCGCGAAAGCATAATTTCGTTAGTTTTCGATCAAATTTCATAATTTTGGTGGCATTATGATCGGAAAAAGATTCTCTATCATTTTATAAGAAAAAAATAATTTTTTTTTTCCAAAAAATTTTCAACCCCAGGAACACTTTCCTGAGAAGGCCTGTTGACCCCCAAAGGGTTAACACACTATGGCATTAGAGGGCACTCCCTCAACTACCTAAAGTCATACCTTATTATTTTTTTTTTTATTAACACATCGGCCGATTCCCACCAAGGCAGGGTGGGCCGAAAAAGAAAAACTCTCATCATCATTCACTCCATCACTGTCTTGCCAGAGGGGTGCTTTACACTACAGTTATAAAACTGCAACATTAATACCCCTCCTTCAGAGTGCAGACACTGTACTTCCCATCTCCAGGACTCAAGTCTGGCCTGCTGGTTTCCCTGAATCCCTTCATAAATGTTACTTTGCTCACACTCCAACAGCACGTCAAGTATTAAAAACCATTTGTCTCCATTCACTCCTATCAAATACGCTCACAAATGCTTGCTGGAAGTCAAAGCCCCTCGCACACAAAACCTCCTTTACCCCCTCCCTCCAACCTTTCCTAGGCCGACCCCTACCCCGCCTTCCCTCCACTAACAAGCCAATATGTGTACACAAATGGAGCTAACTCTTCCACACAACCAATTACAGTCGACGTCCCGCAAGGAAGTGTCCTTGGCCCACTCCTCTTCCTCATTTACATCAATGACCTACCGAATGCATCACAACTCCTCAAACCCATATTATTTGCAGATGACACAACATGTCTTCTCTCATTCAAACCCACACATACTAGTCAACACAGTTAATAATGAATTGCAGAAAATATCTACCTGGATGATGACTAATAAGCTAACTCTCAATACATACTGACAAAACCTATTTCATTCAATTTGGAAACAGAGTTACAAATGTTCCACTTAACATAACACTCAACGGTTCACCCATCACAAGACTCACAGAGGGAAAATTCCTAGGAATCCACATTGACAGTATAGCCTTAAATTCCAAACACACATACAACAAATTTCCAAGAAAATCTCAAAGACAGTAGGCATATTATCAAAGATACGCTACTATGTGCCTCAATCAGCTCTCCTTGCACTATATCATTCACTAATCTACCCTTATCTCACCTATGGAATCTGTGCATGGGGATCAACAACATTAAATCACCTTAGACCACTCATAACCCAGCAAAAGGCTGCAGTCAGAATGATGATAAATTCCCACTCTAGACAGCATACTCCACCAATATTCAGAAACCTAAAACTACTCACCGTAAACAACATCCACACCT
The DNA here is from genome assembly GCA_009830355.1 of Cherax destructor. NCBI lineage: Eukaryota > Metazoa > Arthropoda > Malacostraca > Decapoda > Parastacidae > Cherax > Cherax destructor. Next base: position 18,352 of record WNWK01015800.1, on the reverse strand, counting down.
ATTCTTGTGCCTACTACATACATAAAACTCTACATTCTAATATAAACCCTCCGCTCAAAATTCTCCTCACCAACTTTAATAGGACCCATGACCACAACACAAGACACAGGTCACTTTTTGATATACCCCGAGTCCATGTCAACCTATGTAAAAATTCCATGCACATAAAGGGCCCCAGAATCTGGAATTCATTACCAGTAAATACTAAGCTAACCTTGTCTGAAAATCAATTTAAGACTCTTCTCAAAAACCACCTACTCACCCTAAACTAAATACTCATACTATAAATTACTTTAAAAAATGCTCAATGTTATTTTCCTTAAGATAATCTCAATTCTTACAATGTAATATCATCATATTGTACTTTAAACAAATATATAACTAGAATAAACTCAATCAATTTCTCTAATATTATGCTACATAGTCTATAAGTCATTAGATTAAGCTGCCCCTAATGCCATGGCATGTCAGTGGCTCTCCTTGCACTTCAGTTTATGATTGTAACTACAAATATCTATGTACAAATGCAATGAAATAAAATTTGTTTGTTTGTTTGTTTGTTAATTATTTACTATTGATATAAACAACCAGTAAAATACTTTCAACTTGTCCCAATGTTATATCCCCAGATTGTTAATTTACCTGGAGTCTACCTGGAGAGAATTCCAGGGGTCAACGCCCCCGCGGCCCGATCTGTGACCAGGCCTCCTGTTGGACCAGAGCCTGATCAACCAGGCTGTTACTGCTGGCCGCACGCAGTCCAAAGTACGAACCACAGCCCGGCTGATCAGGTACCGACTTGAGGTGCCTGTCCAGTGCCTGCTTGAAGACAGCCAGGGGTTTGTTGGTAATCCCCCTGATGTATGCTGGGAGGCAGTTGAACAATCTTGGGCCCCTGACACTTATTGTGTTGTCCCTCAACGTGCTAGTGGCACCCCTGCTCTTCATTGGGGGGATGTTACATCGCCTGCCGAGTCTTTTGCTTTCGTAGGGAGTGATTTTTGTGTGCAAGTTTGGTACTAAGCCCTCGAGAATTTTCCATGTGTATATAATAATTTGAGTAAACTTGCTGTCTGCTATAATTAAAATACAGATGTACAACTCAATTAAACTATGATCAATTTCTCTAGTAGTATTAAGTAGTCTGTAAGCCATTAAATTTAGTCTGCCCATAATGCCATGGCATGATAGTGGCTCTTTGCACTGCAACTCATTATTGTAATTATATAAACTCAATGTAAACTTGCAAGGAAATAAAAATTTGAATCTGAATTTGAATATTTTACCGTAGTTGTGATGGATAGATATGATGGTACTATATACATATACTATATAAAATTAATGTAACTAAGATCAAGAACATTACTTAATAAACATTTATTAATACAGCAGTTTTTTAAAAGCACTTAAAGATATTTGGACAGTGAATATGTCAGCAGATGGTCTTTCAAAGAGTGGTAAGCTATAGAATAAAGGAAGAGGAAAAAAGAGTAGTTGGAATACCGAGGCATCTGTGAAGAGAACGAGGTTTATCTATGGAGTCAAAATAATACCTGGAGTATACCCGGAGAGGATTCGGGGGTCAATGCCCTGCAGCCCGGTCTGTGACCAGGCCTCCTTGATTTTTTTATTTATCCCTTTCAGGGTCCAAGCCGTAGATCTACGCATTGTCCACAGGGTCCAAGAATTTTCAAAAAAAAATTTTTTGTATTTTTTTCTTATGAAATGGTAGAGAATCTTTTTCTAAAGGTAATAAAACAAAAAGTACTAAATTTGATGGAAAACTGACGAAATTCCACTATCGCAAATTTGACTGTGTCAGTGATATTTACATTTTGGCAATTTTGCCTACTTTGACCCCTATTTTAGGCCAATTACATTACTCCAGTTGACCAAATTCTTAGCTATTTCGTTAGTATTACTTCTATTTTATTGATTGAGCACAAGAACTGCCCAATCAACTTTTTCAAGTAGCCAATAAAGTGATCAGCAATTGGTAATTTTGCCAATTTCACACAAAGTGAAATATTCCAATTTCAAAACAGCGTCCAGAATAAACAATGCAGGCATTCCAGGCTTTACACTTGAATTCCATTTTGATTTTTGATTTAAATAAAGAATTTTTATTCACACCAAAAAATAGATGAATTATTCTTATGCAATATTGTAATAATAATTGTATAAACACTATCAGTGCATTTGTAAATGAATATATGGCCACTAGTTGACGTGTATTGGTCGTGTGATGCGATTTGTTTACTCTTGAAAATCAGCAAAAATCAAACATTTCTGCTACTCTGAGCTCAATTAGAAGCCATTTTCAGTACTAAAACCAATCAAAATCATCTCTATTTCTGTAATATATCTTCCATTCTATCAAATGAGACCAAGAAACCGTGAATACAACCGTAAAAACCACATGAAAATACACCACAAAGCTGCTGTTTTAATAAAAAAAAACACAGTCACAGGTTTTTTTTTTCTCATTATGCACTGTGTGCTTCAGGATTTACTTTATATGGTGCACACTTACCACATAGATGCATTCTCTCATATCTAGGCCCAAATTTACCAATCATAGCTTATCTGAGTGAGCTGAGCTCATGGCGTAGATCTACGGTTTGGACCCTGTGGGCAATGCGTAGATCTACGGCTTGGACCCTCAAAGGGTTAATATGTACAGTGGACCCTCGGAAGTCGAACACTCCCAACTTGCCCTATTATGTAAGTTTATTATTGTAAGTGCTTTTATACGTGTATTTTTGGGGGTCTGAAACGGACTAATCTAATTTACATCATTCCTTATGGGAATATATTCGTTTGGCAACAGCACTTGAACAGCATTCTGGAATGAAGAATGTTCGATTTCCGGGGGTCCACTGTATATAATCTTTAATTCTACAAGTACATGTACAAGGTATACAGGCTTAGATGACATCAATGATATACTACTACTATATAGAAGGCCCCTTGTTATGCAGAGCAGTTATGGCAAATTAGGTAAATTTTGTCCCAGGATGCGACTCACACCAATTGACTAACACCCAGGTATCTATTTTACTGATAGGTGAACATGGACAGCAGGTGTCTTAAGGTAACACGTCCTAATGTTTCCACCCGTACTGTTGATCGAACCCCGGACCTCAGTGTGTGAGCTGTGCGCTAGCAGTCGAGCTACTAAATGGGTATGGGATATGGCCTTTAAAGGTTGCAGAGGATGGGAAGTAGTAGAGATGTCATATCTGAGAGCAACATGTGGTGTAAATTTTATGATAGATTTTGAAGCATAGAAATTAGAAGAGAGTGCAGGGTTATGAAGGATATTATTCAGAGAGTGAAAGGTTATGAAGGATATTATTCAGAGAGTGAAAGGTTATGAAGGATATTATTCAGAGAGTGCAGGAGGGGTTGTGGAGGTGGTTTGAGCATGTAGGGAGGATAGAGCAGAATAGGATCACTAAGAGTGTGCATAAATCCCCAGAAGAGATGAGCATCCAGTAGGTGTGTGTGAGCATGTTATATTGGAGTGGAGACAAGTGGTTTTTAAGGATTTGATATGGTGAGGGAGTGTGAGCAATGTAACACTTATTAAGAAATTCTTAGGAAACCAACTGTTGTAGCCAACTGCAAGCCCTGGAGTTGGGGAGGACAGTACCTGCACTGAGGGAGAGGCAGGGATGTTACAATTTGAAAAGGTCATTTGAATTGTGATCTCTGTGCCTTCTTGTGAGAAGAGTAGTATAATCTGTGCTGTGCTTAGCAGAGAGCTTAAGCCTCCACCAATTCCTATATTGAACACTAAACTTGTAGAGGATACTAAATAGGAAAGCACAAGGTGGTTGTTAACTGCCTGACAGGAGGATCACAGGCAACACAGCAGCTTCCTTGGGTTATCCTGGTTTACTAACTCTCTGAGTTAATAATCAGAATACTATCTTTTTCTTCATCTTCATCCCTCTTTCCCCCTCAAAAAAGCTTAGGTGGTTTAGCTAAGATCAGTGGAAGGTCCATTATACTATGCCTAATACAAGGGGGAAAAGAAATCTTAATCTAGTTGTAAAAAATAGTAGCCAGCAGTTGGTCGAGGCCTGTGTGTGGTGATGGTGGTGGCTGCAGTGCTTGTGGTGGTGATGGTTGCAGTGCTTGTGGTGGTGATGGTGGTGGCTGCAGTGTGTGTGGTGGTGGCTGCAGTGGTGATGGTGGTGGCTGCAGTGTGTGTGGTGGTGGCTGCAGTGCTTATGGTGGTGGCTACAGTGCCTGTGATGGTGGTGGCTGCAGTGCTTGTGGTGGTGATGGTGATGGTTGCAGTGCTTGTGGTGGTGATGGTGATGGTTGCAGTGCTTGTGGTGGTGATGGTGATGGTTGCAGTGCTTGTGGTGGTGATAGTGATGGTTGCAGTGCTTGTGGTGGTGATGGTGGTGGCTGCAGTGCATGTGGTGGTGGCTGCAGCACTTATGGTGGTGGCAGTGCTTATGGTGGTGACTGCAGTGCTTGTGATGGTGGTAGCTGCAGTGCTTGTGGTGGTGATGGTGGTGGCTGCAGTGCTTGTGGTGGTGATGGTGGCTGCAGTGCTTGTGGTGATGGTGGTGATAGCTGTAGTGCTTGTGGTGATGGTGGTGATAGCTGCAGTGCTTGTGCTGATGGTCGTGGCTGCAGTGCTTGTGGTGGTGGCTCTAGTGCTTGTGATGGTGGTGGCTGCAGCACTTGTGGTGGTGATAGTGGTGGCTGCAGTGCTTGTGGTGGCTGCAGTGCTTGTGGTGATGGTGGTGGCTGCAGTTGTGGTGATGGTGGTGGCTGCAGTGCTTGTGGTGATGGTGGTGGCTGCAGTGCTTGTGGTGATGGTGGTGGCTGCAGTGCTTGTGGTGATGGTGGTGGCTGCAGTGCTTGTGGTGATGGCTGCAGTGCTTGTGGTGATGGTGGTGGCTGCAGTGCCTGTGGATGCAGTGCTTGTGGTAATGGTGGTGGTAGCATCAGTGCTTGTGGTAATGGTGGTGGTAGCAGCAGTGCTTGTGGTGATGGTGGTGGTAGCTACAGTGCTTGTGATTATGGTGGTAGCTGCAGTGCTTGTGATTGTGGATGCAGTGCTTGTGGTAGTGGTGGTAGCTGCAGTGATTGTGATTGTGGATGCAGTGCTTGTGGTAGTGGTGGTAGCTGCAGTGATTGTGATTGTGGATGCAGTGCTTGTGGTAAAGGTGGTGGTAGCATCAGTGCTTGTGGTAATGGTGGTGGTAGCAGCGTGCTTGTGGTGATGGTGGTGGTAGCTACAGTGCTTGTGGTGGTGATGGTGGTAGCTGCAGTGCTTGTGGTGATGGTGGCTGCAGTGCTTGTGGTGATGGTGGTTGCTGTAGTGCTTGTGATGGTGGTAGATGCAGTGCTGATATACCTTTGAAGAGTTTCAAGAGTTTCACTACTCTCGGAGCCCGGCCATGGGCCAAGCTCGTCTGGTGCTTGCCTGGTCAACCAGGCTGTTGCTGCTGACAGTGATAGTGACTGCAGTGTTTGTGATGGTGGTGGCTGCAGTACTTGTGGTGATGGTGGCTACAGTGCTTGTGATGATGGTGATAGTTGCAGTGCTTGTGGTAGTGGTAGCTGCAGTGCTTGTGGTGATGGTGGTGGCTGCAGTGCTTGTGGTAGTGATGGTGGTGGCTGCAGTGCTTGTGGTAGTGATGGTGGTAGCTGCAGTGCTTGTGGTAGTGATGGTGGTAGCTGCAGTGCTTGTGGTAGTGATGGTGGTAGCTGCAGTGCTTGTGGTAGTGATGGTGGTAGCTGCAGTGCTTGTGGTAGTGATGGTGGTAGCTGCAGTGCTTGTGGTAGTGATGGTGGTAGCTGCAGTGCTTGTGGTAGTGATGGTGGTAGCTGCAGTGCTTGTGGTAGTGATGGTGGTAGCTGCAGTACTTGTGGTAGTGATGGTGGTAGCTGCAGTACTTGTGGTAGTGATGGTGGTAGCTGCAGTGCTTGTGATTGTGGATGCAGTGCTTGTAGTAATGGTGGTGGTAGCAGCAGTGCTTATGTGGTGGTGGTAGCTACAGTGCTTGTGGTGGTGACAGTGGTGGTAGCTGCAGTGCTTGTGATGGTGACGATAGCTGCAGTGCTTGTGGTGATGGTGACGATAACTGCAAAGCTTGTGGTGATGGTGGTGGCTGCAGTGCTTGTGGTGGTGATGGTGGTGGCTGCAGTGCTTGTGGTGATGGTGGTTGCAGTGCTTGTGGTGATGGTGGTGGTTGCAGTGCTTGTGGAGATGGTGGTGGTTGCAGTGCTTGTGGTGATGGTGGTGGTTGCAGTGCTTGTGGTGATGGTGGTTTCAGTGTTTGTAGTGATGGTGGCTGCAGTGCTTGTGGTGATGGTGGTTGTTGTAGTGCTTGTGATGGTGGTGGATGCGGTCCTGATATACCTTTGAAGAGTTTCAAGAGTTTCACTACTCTCGGAGCCCGGCCATGGGGCCAGGCTCGTCGGGTGCTTGCCTGGTCAACCAGGATATTGCTGCTGATGGTGATAGTGACTGCAGTGCTTGAGAGGGTGGTGGCTGCTGTACTTGTGGTGATCGTGGCTATAGTGCTTGTGGAGATGGTAGTGGCTGCAGTGCTTATAGTGATGGTGGTGGTGGTTGCAGTGCTTATAGTGATGGTGGTGGTGGCTGCAGTGCTTGTGATGGTGGTGGTGGATGAAGTGCTTGTGATGGTGGTGGTGGTGGATGAAGTGCTTGTGGTAATAGTGGTGGCTACAGTGCTTGTAGTTGGTGATGGCTGTAGTGCTTGTGGTGATAGTGGTGCTGGCTGAAGTGCTTTTGGTGATGATGGTGGATGCAGTGCTTATAGTGATGGTGGTGGTGGTTGCAGTGCTTATAGTGATGGTGGTGGTGGCTGCAGTGCTTGTGATGGTGGTGGTGGATGAAGTGCTTGTGATGGTGGTGGTGGTGGATGAAGTGCTTGTGGTAATAGTGGTGGCTACAGTGCTTGTAGTTGGTGATGGCTGTAGTGCTTGTGGTGATAGTGGTGCTGGCTGAAGTGCTTTTGGTGATGATGGTGGATGCAGTGCTTGAAATGGTGGTGGCAGCTGCAGTGCTTGCAATGGTGGTGACAGCTGAAGTGCTTGCAATGGTAGTGGCAGCTGCAGTGCTTGCAATGGTAGTGGCAGCTGCAGTGCTTGCAATGGTTGTAGCTGAAGCACTTGTGGCTGCAGTGCTTGTGAGGGTGATGCTACCTGCAATGCCTGTAGTGATGGTGACTGCAGTGCTTGTGATAGTGATTGCAGTGCTTGTGATAGTGACTGCAGTGCCTGTGGTGGTGACTGCAGTACTTGTTATGGTGAATGCAGTGATTGTGGTGACAGCTGCAGTGCTTGTGGTGATTATGGTGGTGGATGCAATACTTGTGTTGATTATGGTGGTGGCTGCAGTGCTTGTAGTGATGGTGACCACAGTGTATGTGGTGATGGAGGTTGTGGCTGCAGTGCTCATGGTGATGGTGGTTATGGCTGCAGTGCTCGTGGTGATAGTTTCATGTAGCTCAAGTGCTTGTGGTTATGGTGACTGCAGTGCTTGTGGTAGTGACTGCAGTGCTTGTGGTGGTGACTGCAGTGCTTGTGGTAATGGTGGTGGCTGCAGTGCATGTACTGATGATGGTGATGGCTGAAGTGCTTATAGTGATGGTGACTGCAGTGCTTGTGGTTGCAGTGCTCGTGGTGATGGTTTCATATAGCCGCAGTGCTTTTGGTGATGGTGACTGCAGTACGTGTGGTGATAAAAATCTTTGAAAGGGTTCTAAGAAGCAAGATCGCCACTCATCTAGATTTTTTATTTTTTATTTTTTATTAACACATTGGCCGATTCCCACCAAGGCAGGGTGGCCCGAAAAAGAAAAACTTTCATCATCATTCACTCCATCACTGTCTTGCCAGAAGGGTGCTTTACACTACAGTTATAAAACTGCAACATTAACACCCCTCCTTCAGAGTGCCGGCACTGTACTTCCCATCTCCAGAACTCAAGTCCGGCCTGCCGGTTTCCCTGAATCCCTTCATAAATGTTACTTTGCTCACTCATCTAGATACCCATCAATTACACAACCTAGGGCAGCACGGGTTTAGAGCAGGTCGCTCCTGTCTGTCCCAACTACTGGACCACTACGACCAGGTTCTAGATGCTCTAGAAGACAAACAGAATGCAGATGTTATATACACAGACTTTGCAAAAGCCTTTGACAAGTGTGACCATGGTGTAATAGCACACAAAATGCGTGATAAAGGAATAACAAGAAAAGTTGGTAGATGGATCTATAATTTCCTAACAAGTAGAACACAAAGAGTAGTAGTCAACAGAGTAAAGTCTGAGGCAGCTAATGTGAAAAGCTCTGTTCCACAAGGCACAGTACTCGCACCCATCCTGTTCCTCATCCTCATATCGGACATAGACAGGGATATAAGCCACAGTGCCGTGTCTTCCTTTGCAGATGACACCTGAATCTGTATGACAGTGTCCACCGTTGAAGACACTGCAAGACTCCAAGCAGACATAAACCAAATCTTTAAATGGGCTGCAGAAAACAATATGAAGTTCAATGATGAGAAATTTCAATTACTCAGATACGGAAAACGTGAGGAAATTAAAATCTCATCGGAGTACAAAACTAATTCCAACCACACAATAGAGCGAAAAACTAATGTCAAGGACCTGGGAGTGATCATGTCAAGAGGATCTCACCTTCAAAGACCATAACACCGTAGCAATCGCATCTGCTAGAAAAATGACAGGATGGATAATGAGAACCTTCAAAACCAGGGATGCAAAGCCCATGTTGACACTTTACAAATCGCTTGTTCTATCTAGGCTGGAATATTGCTGCACACTAACTGCACCTTTCAAGGCAGGTGAAATTGCTGACCTTGAAAATGTGCAGAGAACCTTCACGGCATGCATAACTGCGATAAACCACCTCAATTACTGGGAACGCTTGAAGTTCCTAAACCTGTACTCCCTAGAGCGCAGGCGGGAGAGATACATTGTTGTTATATACACATGGAAAATTCTCGAGGGATTAGTACCAAACTTGCACACGAAAATCACTCCCTATGAAAGCAAAAGACTCAGCATGCGATGTAACATCCCCCCAATGAAAAGCAGGGGTGCCACTAGCACGCTGAGGGACAACACAATAAGTGTCAGGGGCCCAAGATTGTTCAACTGCCTCCCAGCATACATAAGGGGGATTACCAACAAACCCCTGGCTGTCTTCAGGCAGGCACTGGACAGGCACCTAAAGTCGGTACCTGACCAGCCAGGCTGTGGTTCGTACGTTGGACTGTGTGCGGCCAGCAGCAACAGCCTGGTTGATCAGGCTCTAGTCCAACATGAGGGGGCGTTGACCCCTGGAATTCTCTCCAGGTAAACTCCAGGTATAGTGACTGCAGTGCTTATGGTGATAGCTGTAGTGCTTGTGGTAATTTTGGTGGCTGCAGTGCTTGTGGTAATGGTGGTGGATAGTGTTTGTGGTGGTGATGGTGACTGCAGTGCTTGTGGTGGTGATGGTGACTGCAGTGCTTGAGGTGGTGATGGTGACTGCAGTGCTTGTGGTGGTGATGGTGACTGCAGTGCTTGTGGTGGTGATGGTGACTGCAGTGCTTGTGGTGGTGATGGTGACTGCAGTGCTTGTGGTGGTGATGGTGACTGCAGTGCTTGTGGTGATGGTGACTGCAGTGCTTGTGGTGGTGATGGTGACTGCAGTGCTTGTGGTGGTGATGGTGACTGCAGTGCTTGTGGTGGTGATGGTGACTGCAGTGCTTGTGGTGGTGATGGTGACTGCAGTGCTTGTGGTGGTGATGGTGACTGCAGTGCTTGTGGTGGTGATGGTGACTGCAGTGCTTGTGGTGGTGATGGTGACTGCAGTGCTTGTGGTGGTGACTGCAGTGCTTGTGGTGGTGACTGCAGTGCTTGTGGTGGTGACTGCAGTGCTTGTGGTGGTGACTGCAGTGCTTGTGGTGGTGACTGCAGTGCTTGTGGTGGTGACTGCAGTGCTTGTGGTGGTGACTGCAGTGCTTGTGGTGGTGACTGCAGTGCTTGTGGTGGTGACTGCAGTGCTTGTGGTGGTGACTGCAGTGCTTGTGGTGGTGACTGCAGTGCTTGTGGTGGTGACTGCAGTGCTTGTGGTGGTGACTGCAGTGCTTGTGGTGGTGACTGCAGTGCTTGTGGTGGTGACTGCAGTGCTTGTGGTGGTGACTGCAGTGCTTGTGGTGGTGACTGCAGTGCTTGTGGTGGTGACTGCAGTGCTTGTGGTGGTGACTGCAGTGCTTGTGGTGGTGAGTGCAGTGCTTGTGGTGGTGACTGCAGTGCTTGTGGTGAGTGAGTGCTAGGTGGTGACTGCAGTGTGTGGTGGTGACTGCAGTGCTTGTGGTGGTGAGTGCAGTGCTTGTGGTGGTGACTGCAGTGCTTGTGGTGGTGACTGCAGTGCTTGTGGTGGTGACTGCAGTGCTTGTGGTGGTGACTGCAGTGCTTGTGGTGATGGTGACTGCAGTGCTTGTGGTGATGGTGACTGCAGTGCTTGTGGTGGTGATGGTGACTGCAGTGCTTGTGGTGGTGATGGTGGTGGTAAGAGAATTGCAGTGCTGGTGGTGGCAGCTTATTCGTCAGGACACACCAGTGTCTGGCACTGCCACATGCACTGCATATCAGTGGTGGACGCCTGTACCTCTATTAACACATGTGAACTTAAGAACTAATGGACTACATTAGCAACTACTGGGGTACAGCTCACCTTCACCAAACAAAGCAGTGCAAATAGAAATAAAGACGATGAACAAGGTGTCAGCCCACATTTTTCAATGGCCAGTCTTAGGTAGATGCAGCTTATTAATTAATCACTGTGCGATTAGTTCCCAATCTTATGGCGATTCGCCGTTGCTGATGAAGTTATTCTGTGCTCCCGTTTAACGTTTAATAAATGCCCCAGCCAACACAATATGTCGGTGTTATTGTTGGTGTTAAAGATGGTGCGAGCTGGAGGAGCCGAGTGACGTCTGTGAACCCACCGTACGGTCACCAGTGTCAGCTGGTTGTTATGATACCCAACACTACCCATGTTGAACCCACCGTACGGTCACCAGTGTCAGCTGGCTGTTATGATGCCCAACACTACCCATGTTGAACCCACCGTACGGTCACCAGTGTCAGCTGGCTGTTATGATGCCCAACACTATCCATGTTGAACCCACCGTACGGTCACCAGTGTCAGTTGGCTGTTATGATGCCCAACACTACCCATGTTGAACCCACCGTACGGTCACCAGTGTCAGCTGGCTGTTATGATGCCCAACACTACCCATGTTGAACCCACCGTACGGTCACCAGTGTCAGCTGGCTGTTATGATGCCCAAACTACCTATTACAACCTCAGGTTCAAAGGCCTGTTATCCTGAGTGTAAAAGGGAGCTTAGAGCAAAGAAACACAGTAGATAAATGCTTTGAATTGTATTTCCTTCACCAAGCAATTATGAATATATATGAGTTTTTGTATTTTCCTTCACCAAGTAAATTATAAGGCTTTATACAAGTATGTACACTATATACAGAGAGAGTAGTATTAGTGCACGCCACGGTAGTCAAGGCAGAACAACAGCCAATAGACAGAGACGACCGTACAACAACCAGCTCAGGGAGGGAATGACAATGGCAAACATGCGAGTGGAATCCACATCACCTTTCCCATTGCCAGACGTGCACTATGATTGGCTGAACCCTGTTGTTGATTTGGTGATGGGGCCCCGATCACCAAACCCTTAACAAGGTGGTTCGCTGGTTGGTGAGGGAGCCTATGTGGGTGGGTGTAGAAACTTGTTTTGGGACTGCCTCCTTGTAAGCTGCACTTAGAGCAAGCACTGTTGACACCGACACTCTGAGACACTTCTCTCAGACTTACAAGTGGCTATGGTACAAATTTCTAGCTAATTGCAGTAAGGGGAATCCCACACTGCCTACACAATACTGGAAGGGGGTTTACTTACTTGAAAAAAGTGGCTATGTGTGTCCTTGTCTTCCTTATCTATAACCCCCTCCTAACACCATGTGCAGTGGAGAAACTTTGTCTGCAAAAGATGGGGTAATTAATGTCCTGCCTGCACCTCAGAGTTCCCTGGTTCCTAGGATATCCCTTAAGCAATATATGCAGTAAGTAACACTAGCTTCCAGACGACGCTGGTACATACCAATACAAAGGCGTCCGTCTGCTTAAGACCCACAGATAACTCACTAACGTTTCCCCCAGAAAACTGGCCAGATACTGAGAGAAAGAAAGCCTAGTCTTACTGTAATGGGTCTGAATGGAGAGAGATATCCACGGTACTTCGGGATCTCCTCCGGGGCCCCAGGACAGATGTTGGGTCACGTGGGAGATGCTGCTTGGTCACAGCACGTCTTCTCCGGGTGATGTCTTGTCTGGTAAGAACGTAGGTCACGATTCGTGAGCATCACACTGCCTAGATTCAAGTGTGGGCTAACATAACCTAATACTTGCCTATTCAGGCCTATAACTACCTATATTAGGGTGCTAGAGCTACATTATTAATATCTAACGTTGCTTCAATAATCCTACTATTAGTTTCTAACTGTACAAACTTGCCTAGGTGTTCCTAGGTGAATAAATCTATCAATTAAATGTACATAATAGTTATCTCCGTCAACTCGAATGTGCATATGTTTTGGTTGGGTGTGTGGGTTCCTGAACTCCGAGGGCCGATCCGTGGTATGTTTAAGGCTCCTAACGGCTCACTTACCCTGTGGAACTCGAGTGACCAGAAATGTTTCCACAGTGTGTTTAACATGCTCCGAATAAAGGGACGTACTCTTTGCATGCAACACTACCCATGTTGAACCCACCGTATGGTCACCAGTGTCAGCTGGCTGTTATAATGCCCAACACTACCCATGTTGAACCCACCGTACGGTCACCAGTGTCAGCTAGCTCAACAACAATAACTCATCTCAGACCATTAATAACCCAGCAAAAGGCAGCAGTCTGAATGATAACAAATTTCCACTCCAGACAGCATACTCCACCAATATTCAAAAGTCTAAACCTACTCACCGTGCAAGACATCCATACTTATTGTGCCTACTACATGCATGGAACACTAAACTCAAATATAAACTCTCCACTCAAACTTCTCCTTAACCTTAACAGGACACATGACCATAACACAAGACACAGATCACTCTTTGATGTCCCCGGGTCCATCTCACACTATGTAAAAACTCAATGCACATAAAAGGCCCAAAAATTTGGAATTCATTACCTGTGAATACCAAAGAAACCCTGTCTGTACATCAATTCAAGACTCTTCTTAAAAACCGCCTACTCACCCGAAACTAAATACACAGTACTTAACTTTACCTAAGTTAACAAATCACTTTCCACTGCCTCAAAATATCATTACTCACTGTGTTACTCCCCTAGCCTCAGAACCCCATAAATAAATGCTCAAAGAACAATAACTTCGTATACTTAATAATACTTTATTGAGACATAGTACAATGATACATGGTAGACAAGAAATATAGTTAGTAATGAGATATACATGCCAAAAGCATATATAACCAAGATGTATAACCAAGTTGAATAATTAGTTCACCCATATCAAACTATGTTTTTATAGCATCACCTAATAGAATAACCCATGCTCTTGTACTCATTGTAACTCGTCTAATGACTATATGAACTGTTATTGCACTACAAATCATTGATTTGATTTGATTTGATTTGATTTGATCTGATTTCATAAATTGTAATACTACATATAGTAAATTGATTATTTTGTTCTATTATAAAACTGTAATGCTTCAAAATTGTAAAACTGTAATGCTTCAAAATTGTAAAACTGTAATGCTTCAAAATTGTAATGTTCAAATTTCATTGTTTTAATACTCAATTATACCTCATATTGAAAATTGTTTACTGTAGCCTAATTAATCTTAAGTTTAAGTTTGCCCATAATGCTCTGCATACAAGGGGCTTTTGGCATGTACACCCCACTGCTATAATTCCTTGTACAACTATGTATCATGTCTAAATAAACTATATTATTATATTATATTATATTATTATAATTATTATTATTGTGTAGAGAACCTAGGATAACCCCAAAAAGTCAAAGTGACTTCAGAATGAGAATGAGAGAGAATGAGAATTTTTATTTCATTGCAAGTTTACATCGAGATTTTGTAATTACAATCATGAACTGAAGTACAAGGAGAGCCACTAACATGCCATGGCATTAAGGGCAGCTTAATCTAATGGCTTATAGACTATGTACTTAATACAAAATATACAAATACAAATACAATTTTATTTATTTGCTCGTGTACATGGGTTTACATTACAATCATAAATTGAGGTGCAAGGAGAGCCTCTGGCATGCCTTGGCATTAGGGGAAGCTTAGTCTAATGGCTTATAGACTATGAACATAATATTGGAGTAATTGAGTGAGTTTGAATTGGTAGATCAGTCAGATTATGATATGATGATAATACATTGTTCATTACAAAATGATGATAGACATTGTAACTAGTGTTTAGTAGGATGGAACATAATAGAAAAAGTTAAATTATCTTAATGAAAATAACATTGAGCATTTTGAGAGTAATTTACAGTTTGAGTATTTAGTTTAGGGTGATTAGGTGGCAATATAATTGTAAAAAAATGCAAGTTTAGGGTGAGTAGGTGGTTTTTGAGAAGAGTCTTCAATTGATTTTCAGACAAGGTTATTTTAGCATTTCCTGGTAATGAGTTCCAGATTCTGGGGCCCTTTATATGCATAGAATTCTTACATAGGTTGCTGTGGACACGGGGTACATCAAAAAGTGATGTGTATCTTGTGTTGTGGTCATGGGTCCTATTAAAGTTGGTGAGGATAATTTTGAGCGGAGGGTTTATATTAGAATGTAGGGTTCTATGTATGTAGTAGGCACAAGAATAAGTGTGAATGTTCTTTATGGTGAGTAGTTTTAGGCTTTTGAATATTGGTGGAGTATGCTGTCTAGAGTGGGAATTTGTTATCATTCTGACTGCAGCCTTTTGCTGAGTTATGAGTGGTCTTAGATGATTTAATGTTGTTGATCCCCATGCACAGATTCCATACGTGAGATATGGGTAAATGAGCGAGTGATATAGTGCAAGGAGAGCTGATTGAGGCACATAGTAGCGTATCTTAGATAATATGCCTACCGTCTTAGAGATTTTCTTGTAAATTTGTTGTATGTGTGTTTGGAAATTAAGGCTACTGTCAATGTGGATTCCTAGGAATTTTCCCTCTTTGAGTCTTGTGATGGGTGAACCGTTGAGTGTTATGCTAAGTGGAACATTTGTAACTCTGTTTCCAAACTGTATAAAGTAGGTCTTGTCAGTATTTAGAGTAAGTTTATTAGTCGTCATCCATTTCAATATTTTCTGTAATTCTGCATTATCAGTATTGGTCAGTATGACTGGATTTGGGTGAGAGAAGACATATGTTGTGTCATCAGCAAATAATATGGGTTTGAGTAATTGTGATGCATTAGGTAGGTCATTGATGTAAATGAGGAATAAGAGTGGACCCAGTACACTTCCTTGAGGGACTCCGACTGTAATTTGCTGTGTGGAAGAGTTCGCTCCATTTGTGTACACGTATTGGCTTCTGTTACTGAGGTATGACTTTATGTATGTTAAGTAAAAGGACACAAATGCAACTAATGTGACATTTTATTGTGGCAATGTTTCGCTCTCCAGGAGCTTTTTCAACGGCTTGAAAAAGCTCCTGGAGAGCGAAACGTTGCCACAATAAAATGTCACATTAGTTGCATTTGTGTCCTTTTACTTAACATATTGTCGGTAATTCTACCGACTTTATGTAGTTGAGCGAGTGCCCTCTTATACCATAGTGTGCTAGTTTAGTAAGCAGTAAATCATGATCGACTGTATCAAAAGCTTTGCGTAGTGGGACGGATTGTGAAGGACTTGCCTAGTATGGGCCAACAGGCCTGCTGCAGTGTTCCTCCTTTCTTATGTTCTTTCTTATGTTCTTATCAATGAAGATTCCCAGTGGAACTTCTTTCTTCTCAAGAGCGGTATATATTAACTCTAGCATGTGTATAATGGCATCATTTGTGCTTTTGTTGGTCCTGAATCCAAACTGACTGGGGTTGAGTACGTTGTGTGAGATGAGGTAGGAATAGATCTGTCTATGAATTAAAATTTCAAAGATTTTAGAGAGCAGTGGTAAATTGGATATTGGTCTATAATTATTCAAGTTTGTTTGATCACCTTCTTTATGGATCGGGGTGACCCTTGCTATTTTGAGAATTGATGGGAATGTGGAGGTTTCAATGGATTTATTGAATAGTGTTGCAATAATTGGTGACAGGACTTGTGAAGCTTTTTTGTACATAAAAGGTGGTAAGCTATTTGTCTCCTGCCTTGTTTTTAAGGGTGTTGATTATGAGCGAGACTTCTATTGTGTTGGTAGGAGCTAGGAATAGTGTATTAGGGTAGGTGTTGGTGAGGTAGTCTGTTGGACGGGTGTTCGAGCTTGGGATTTTACTTGCTAGATTCTTTCCTATGGTGGAGAAGAAAACATTAAGTCTGTTTGCTGTCTCAGTTGGAGAGAGTAGGGGTTCGTCTGTTTTTGATAATTTGATGGTATTGTTCTTAGATATCTTTTTATTTCCTAGAATTGCTGATAGGGTTTTCCAGGTCTTTTTCATATCGCCTTTTATGTTATGTAATCTGTTCTCATAATATAATTTTTTTGACCTTCTTATCAGGCTGGTAAGGATTGATGAGTAGCGTTTGGATTGTTCTCTGGTTATTAGACTCCTTCTGTATTGTTTTTCATATTGGTGCCTTTTGTTAATGGATTTAAGGATGCTGGGTGTTAGCCAGGGATTGTTGAGTCTCTTAGCTGTGATCTGTTTAGTTTTTTTTAGGGCAAAGTTTGTTGTAGAGGTGGTGGTTTTTTTTAAGGAAATTATTGATGCATTCATTAGTATCTGAATATGATTCAATCTCATTATTCCAGTCGATGTCAATCATAGCTGTTATAAAATTATTTACAGCTGACTCGTTATGTAGTCTGAAGGTAACTTTTGAAATATCTTGGGGCAAGTTACCTAGGTTGGTTATGAGAAATGTAGGGTAGTGGTCTGTGGTGTTGTCTGTGATTATGCCTGATTTTAGAGGGGATATAGTGTTAGTCCAGATGTGGTCTAATAATGAGATACTCGTCTCAGAGATTCTTGTAGGTTTTGATATTGTTGGTAGTAATAAGCAGTTGTTCATAGCGTTTGTGAATTCTGTTACCTGTGGGTCCTGGTCATGTAGGAGATTTATGTTGAAATTTCCTGTGAGCAGCAAATGGTCTTTGTTCATGTGTGAATCAGTTATCAGGTTTCCTAATTTTTCACTAAAGTGGTGAATGTTTGACTGTGGTAGTCTGTAGATGTTTATAACTGTGAGGTGTTTTTGCAGGTCTTTTGATTTAAATTTAGCTACAATATATTCTCCATGTTCATCACTTGTGCAGGAGTTATTGATACATTCAAGTTGATCTGAGTAATATATAGCTATTCCACCCCCTCGCTGATCAGTCCTACAGTTGTGTATGGCTGTGTAACCTGGGATGGCATAGACATCTGTAATACTAGGCTTTAGCCAGGTCTCAGTGAGTGTGATGATTGACATATTGGTCTGTAGGGATTGGAGTAGTGCTGTGAGGTCATCATAATGTTTGCTCAAAGATCTAACATTGTAATTAAAGATGGTTATTTTATTGTTGGCTCTGAGTAATGTCTTTGCTTGATCTTCCGTGTAGTAATTACAGTTGCTATTGAAATCATGTAAGTCATTTAATAATAGGTTGATATCAAGATCAATGCCTGTAATCATAAGATTTAGTGTGATTCTATAACTAGACTTGAGAACAATGGAATATGCTATTAATATGATACTAGATTAATTATTCTTACAAACTAATTGGATTTTTACAATTTGGAATTTTTTTTCACAGAGATATAGGTTATTTGTACAATGTTGATGATTTTCTAATACAATGTAGAGTGGACTAATGGTAGAAAAGGTTTTAATCAAATTTTAGGCAAATAATCACTAATACTGTATATAGTTAAGATTGGAAAATGGTAGTGGTAAATATGTATTAAAAATATAGTAGTAAATGAAATTATAGAAATAGATATAATAAGATTTCTTCGGATTTTTAACCCCGGAGGGTTAGCCATCCAGGATAACCCAAGAAAGTTAGTTACCATTTTGTCCTAGGCACATGTCGATTTGACACTAGGCCTGTTGTATGTATGTGTGTGAGTGTGTGTGTGTGTGT